>JALMQS010000101.1:30847-272190 GCA_024734495.1 Forficula auricularia | reverse complement strand
CAGTAAAGCCTATCGGTCCAATCTACAAACTTTATTGAATGTGTATGATTATTAATTATTTCAATATATGTTTTGTAAAGACGTAAAAAGTTCGTTCCGGTGGAATAATATTTATATTAATGTGGACAACTGACTAGAATTTGGATAGCTCTAGAACTTCTAATTAAAAATGTAAAAAACATTTATTGAGATTTTAAGTCAATGTTATAATTAAAGACCGAATATTTATGCAGCAAAAATGGCCCAAATATCCAATGAAATATGCAGTATGCAGAAAAAAGGCCAACATATGGAGTATAATATGCAATAAAAAAATAGTATAAAAGGCGTATTAATATTATTAGCATCAGATACTAAACAAAAACTTAACTTTTCATTTTAAAATCATATTGACCTCAAAATTTATTTACCATATATTAATATAAAAAATGGGTGCATTATATTATTTTTAATTATTTACAATTAAAAATATAAAACAATTGAAATAATTAAGAATTGAAGTCAATTCCAATATATCTTCGTTAAATTTTATAGTTTCATACAAATAAGGGTTTAGGGGGGGGATAATCGGCTTAATCTTGTCAAAATTTTAATCTCAAATACCCAAGTAGAACATAATTAGTATAGTAATTTATTATCTCGATATCAGCAGAACGGGAGTGCGCCTCCTCTTGGTTGGACAATGGGCATAGTATACATGGGCAAGTTCTTCAATGCGTCTCAACTACTAAGGGCCGGTTGATATGGCGCAAAGTAAATGTTTTTTACCACTAACACAGGGTAGATGGTAAATGGAGGGATCTGAGGATGTTAGTGGTAAAAAGCATTTACTTTGCGACATACAACCGGCCCTAAGAGGCCCGCAGGATGAATATTTGCCTGAAAGGTGATCAGGGACAAGCCTCAGGCTCTCATGCCGCGTTTGTATGAATGTATGAATGAATGAGTTCATCGGAATTCGCTTCCGAGTACTTGTTCTAGCCCAGGGTTGGTTAACCTATGGGACATGCGCCGAAGGTGGCGCATTGGAGGATTACAAGTGGCGTATTTCATTTTATCTGGTACCCAAAGCCTAAATTGCCCTTTTTTGCCAATATTTTCCAACCCCAACCACGAACGTAAAAAGGTAGAAAAGGTGCTGGAGTTGTATTGGCGCATCTAAAGTCGTATATGAAAAAATTGGCGGATGTAAAAGATTGGCCACCACTGTGTTCTAGCTTCTATACTTACTAGCGCCTCTTAATAGTGAGTAAAAATTTTCCAAGGCTGATGAAAGTATAACGCGTTACTAATAAGAAATATTGTGTCCAGGGGCCCCATTAGTTCATCGGTAGATCCTTCTTCCATTTATTCAAGGAATACAACAAAATCAAATTAGCAAAAATAATTTTTCAGATTTAAATAATCCTTAAACTTATAAACGTATCAGATATATTAAAATTAAAAATCGTCCACGGGTTAAAAAAAAGACATTTTTAAATCAAAAAGAATTCTTCTGATTTGTTGAATGACTTTTATACCATTATTAAATTGGTTGAGTGGGAATGAAACGAGGCGAAGAGGATTCATTTATGATTTCCGGCTGCTTCTACATCTAAAAGCTGAACAATGAATTTGGAACAATGAACATTGATTTGAGGAAAGACATTCAACATCTTGAAAGTGTCATACTTAATCTCTTAGGAACAATTATTCCTTATTTATATTAACGCTAGAGTAATTAGAGTAAATGCTTCGCTAGAAGCTAAACATGGTTCTTGTTCTAGCAGAGTTGCTTTGTTTTTATTTTTGTCTTTTTTATATAAAATGTTTTTATTTTTTTATTAAAAATGATTAAAAAAAATTTAAATAAGTAAAACGTAAAAATTCTTAAAAGTGATCAACTTCCCTTCCCTGGATTGTAAATATGAATTCAATTCGTATTATAATATTTTGTCCAACATAAGTAAATAAATATACATGAACTATTTGCACACAATGGTTTGAGTAATAATAGAATTCACAGTAAGTAGATCTAATTAAAAAATATTATATAAAGGCTCTTACAGATGTAAAGGCGGAAAAAGCGCGGGCGGGGAATCACTCGGTGTCAAAGCGACATTCATTGCCTATGGCATTTGACTTGTATTTGTGACTTCTTGTTCATTAGTTCAGCCGTTCTCAACCTGTTTAATGGCGAAAATCAGCAACCGCTAAAGGCTTTAGTTAAATGGGCAGTAAATTTATTAATCTTATTGGTGAAAAGATTTTGTTTCTTCGATAACTTTCTGCCAATCGTTGTCGTCAGGTTCGTTCGTTGCCGAAGATTCTTCCCTCAGTTCACTGATTGCCATCGCCGATTTCGCTCACGAGCCATGGAAATGCCAATAGATGTCAGGAGGGGTAAATTTTCATGATTTTAGAAGTAATTATGAATTCTACATATCTCAAAGAGATGTCATGGCTATTATGATTTTCGCCAATAAATGCGCACCATCATAAACCGAATTAAAATATAAACTAATGTGGTCATCCACATGTCTCTACCTTAGAGATGCCCTCCTCGTTTATATTAAATTTAAATAACATATAAATTGATTTTTGGATCGAAGCCTCCCACCATATTTTAGAACAATGCCAATTAGACGTATTAGTCATTATGGCAAGGTCTTTAAGGAGACCTACACAAATTTATCACAAATCACAGGAAGGACTTTTATCGTCAGTTTATTTTTTCTAAGCCCCCCCCCCCCATTTTTCGGGGGAGGGACTCCTAAGTAATATTCACATCTCCGTTTTAATATGGGCCTCTTCTAGGTTTCTTGTTTTGAAAATTCTATAATTTTAATTTTTATTACTCCTCCTTATTATTTTCTGAGCTTTTAACAGTGGAATACTATCCATAAAAATATTTTATTTCACTACCCTGGAGCACAGGTGTACCCCAACAAAAAGTCCTAGAAAATAAACTTTGTCTCGTGACAAATTTAAGCTCTAAGTAAATGAATGTTACCAATTTTAAGTCACTCAGGGCAAACTTTGGTTTGATGCGCTGCAGTGATTCTCAACGCACTTTTGTGTGCCGCCAAATTTTAGAAATGCAAACAATGAAAATTTATTTCGCTTTGTAATAATCGAGATTTAATTTCAAAACATTCGGAAGAGTCAATTGATTCATTTTGGATTAACATTAGATGCGATTATCCCATAATAGCCAAAAAAGATTTAAAAATATTATTACAATTTTCTACATCTTATTTATGGGAATTCGGATTTTCAGCATTAACCAATTTAAAAACGACAAAAAATCAAGACTTTTAAATGTAGATGACGAAATGAGAGTGGTATTATCATTTTTTCGACCAAATTATCAAAAATCATCAAGCTCAAATTTCGCATTAAATGTATTATTATAATTTATTTGTAATTAATCACTCAACGTTGTCTTTGTAGTACATATTATTTTATTTTACATTGAAAATTATTATCATAAACTATTTTACACAGTAACACAGGGTATTATAGGTAAGTCAAATTCTTTTAAATTATTGTTAGTGTGCCGCCAAATTTTGAAATTGTTAAAAGTGTGCCGTAACAAAGAAAAGGTTGAGAATCACTGCTCTAAACATATGAACTTTTTTTTTATTTTAACATATGAACTTATTACACTTTTTACATGAAATCCGCAATTTGCGATCTTTTTTTTGGGAAAGAATAAACATCTCCTAGACGGCAGCTTAGGTATTGCAATAAAATGGGCTCTAGTTCCAAGTTTAATATTCTCTCAATATAGGCTCGGGGTTCTGCGGATAAAGTAGGTATTTGCAAATTATAAACTTGTCACACTAATAAAGTGAAGAAAATTTTTTACTTTTTTTAATATGTTTCACCAAGAACCTATACCAATCTCCCTTAACAAAATTGTCACATTAATTCTTCCCAGGGGCACATCTATACCCCAAACAGAGATTTAATATCAAACAAAAACGGGTGTCACGCAGCAACTATTAAAAACTATGGAGATGCGAGTTATAAGAGCGATACATGGCAAATCTCTGTGAGATAGAATCAGTGGCGTAGAACTTGGACAACTTAGCGGGATCCAAGAAATTAATTCTTGGACAAGAGTAGGTATCCAGAAGAGGATCGGCAGTTCCCGTCGATTTTTTTTTTTTTTTAATGCAATCGAATGCAAGAAGGGGTGCGCCAGTAAAGATGCAGCTCCTATGGATCTCGAAAGACCCTTGCATTACCGAAGAGAAGGGAAAGTTGATTAAGTGAGAGGGTGTAGACGTAGGTGTCTCGATGGCATCCGCAACAGAGTAATCCTGAAAAAAGATGGCAACAGTGCTACTCCCCTCAATAACAAATCCTTATTAAAAACAGGCATCAGCCTATATAGGTATAAAAGAAGAAGATGAAGTTACTCCTCCTATTTTGGGTCACTATCAATTTCACATAGAGGAGTTATTTAGGTATTAAAAAGAGTATATATTTTCGATATGTGGTACAGAGTACAGATCGATACAAAAGGGTTCAGGATTTATGGCGATAATATTGTTTTAATGAAATCCCCCTCTCCTATTCGGAAAGAAATATTCACATTTATTTTTAAAAATATAGCCCATTAATAGTAAATTTCATCTCCCATCAAGTTCTGAGCCCAATTTCAATCAAAATCTAATCAACTCTTAATATCAAAAAAAAAAAACTAAAGTGAAATTGTGGATGCCATTATTGGTTTTTGAGCTCGAGTGTACACAATTCAAGTTTCGATATTCACCAAACAAAAATTTACAATTTACAATTATTAGAAGAAGTTAAGCAGAAATTTAAAGTAATTTTAGAAGACATTGTCCAATATTAATTTGTATTTTTTTGTAAAAACTAAGAAATTATACATACATTGAGTTCAAATCAAGAAAAATTATATGAATAAAATAAAAATTTATAAAAAATATCGTTTTATTTGTGCCCACAAAAACACCCACTAGAATAAATAAACCTGAGAATTTTTTTTTTGAAACTTGTATCTGTATGTGCTGAAATAATTAAAAATAAATCGGATTAAAATTGCCCGAAATTTTATTACTTTATGATAAATCAATTATTATTTTTTTTTTCTAATGATATTGATACAAGAAGAAGTCGCATCAAAAAAGTACAAAATCTCTGTAGTCCGCGGTGGACCTTGTATCGTAAAAAGAAGAAATTTCAGGGATTGAGGTCGAAGTTGAAGATATCTGTGGTAGTCTTGAAAAACTGAAGCTTATACCTAGGGAAGACGTACTCCCCCGTATCTCACTTCCTCCAGTGAGCTTATGTCTCTAGAAGTCATAGGGATAAATAAATTGGGGAATTCGTTTGTTCGGTAAGTATCTAATTTAATTGCGCAGTGGTGTTGAATATTAGAAAATCGTGTATGAAGTTTTAGGAGGAGATGATTTTATATGGTCAGAAAAAACGCCATGATAGTATCTATAAATAAACTGCAACGGATCGTTGCTAAACTTTATCCAAATTCATTTGAAATATTAATATGTTCTAGAGTAAAGTACTTTAAAATATAATTTTACTAAAAACTTTATTTAACCTTTTTTGTGGTCCCCAAGGTACTTAATTAGGATATTAAATTTCATCAAAATTGGTTAAGTCATTTTCAAGATATTTAGAAAAAACTAAAAAAGTACTGAAATAAAGTACTAATGTTTGTGGACCGATATGTACCAAAAACTAATCAGCGCTTCATTTTGTTAAAAGAATGCTAGGCTTTTAATTTCATTTCAATCGGTGCAACGGTGTGGAAAAAATCGTGGGCCAAAAAAACGATAACATACATACATCCATCCATCCGCACGCACTAAATGAAAAAATCGCACTTTTTGGCCTCTCGACGAGACCCCTTGTAATTTTTGGCAAAACCGTCACGTGCTAAAATTCAACCTAATTGAATACTACAATTTGTTACTTTAATTGAGTCCATGGGTTCCGTAGTTTTTACCTGAGGACCCTTTGAAGCCACGCTTGCCCCGAGAGCGATTACAATACTTTACCCATGCTTTGCATTGGATAAAGTAAAAGAGAAAGGGCAGAGACAGTTCTACGATGGGCAAGGGGTCCTGAGTGTCAGTTAATGCTGGATCTCCATTAGTCTGATAGCTTGGCTCTGAATTGTATCCAAGGTATTTGTATTTTTTATACGTTTTTGTTGAAATAGCTCTTCGTTTAAGTAAAAGATGGAGGTGAGAGTATTTCTTCTAAAATTATTACAATACAAATAAATGCGATAAGCGTAATTCCCAGCTTAATAGTTTGTGAATTCATAGTAAAGTGAAAATGGTATACATCCATCTCTTTATTATGCAATTGGTGATAATAAAAGTTGAACTATCATATTTATAGGCAAGTAAACTTGGCACATGATCGTGTCAAAAATTGATCGGTGACCTACAAAGTGAGAGAACATCAGGCATTTAGTGCCATGTATTTTTTAAATATCTGAACTACAGGGTTAAAATTCGATGAATTCTTACAAAACGGTTTTATTTCCAATACAGCAAATAGAAATGGATGTATTATACATATAAAGTATTATTAAAAAAAAAATCAAAATTGATATTTTTACCGATCTTTTAAAATCCCAGGAGATTTTTTTCTTAAAGCTTCTTAAAATAAACAGTTTTGGTATAAGATAAAAAGCTTTTTTTACATCTTGTGCTCTATGTCCACTCAAATGTTTTACGAAATTCAAGTACGTGCTGCTTGGAGAGAAATTTTGAAAAAATTAAAATAGTACTTGATATAAAAAAGGTGAGATAACCGTAATTTCTCACTACAGATTATGCAAAATATAAGCTAGAAGCGAATTTTTCCATTTTAAAATGCAATGAGTCATATACACTAGGAATGTTGGATGCTCATTATTTTGGATATTTTCGAATATATTTATGCTGACAGGGGCTCATATGGTTCGAAATAAATAAAAAAAATATCCTCCAAGTTTCAAGTCTCTATCTCAATTTTAACCTAGTGCTACACAGCGATTAAGTTTCCCATCTAAATAACATGGGGTTTTTGGCATTGAACGATCAATTTTTTATTCCGGCCAAAGTAATTGATTCAAAAAATTTGAAACTCTGTAGATTTTATCCTTATAATAGTAGCTATCCTTCAGAATTTTTACAGATTTTTAGCTATTACAATTTTGGAGTTACATCTAGATAAAATACTGCTATATCTTAGTATTAGTAAGTTATAGACTCCAAAATTATAATAGCTAAAAATCTGTAAAAATTCTGAGGGATAGCTACTATTATAAAGATAAAGTCTACGAGTTTCAAATTTTTTGAACCATTACTTTGGCCGGAATAAAAAATTGATCGTTCAATGCCAAAAACCCCATGTTATTAGATGGGAAACTTAATCGCTATGTAGCACTAGGTTAGAGTTGAGATAAACACTTAAAACTTGGAGGATATTTTTTTATTTATTTCTAACCATATGAGCCCCTGTCAGCTTAATATTCGAAAATATCCAAAATAAATGAGCATCCTACCCTAGTGTATATACTCGTACATTTTAAATACGAAAAATTCACTAGCTTATATTTTGCATAATCTGTAGTAGAAATTACAGGTTACCTCCCTTTTTTATTTCAGTACTATTTTAATTTAGGCGATAGGTTTAATTTATTAGGGATATCAATAATGTGATTAGATAAACTGAAGGTTTTCTACATTTTATTCGATCGCGATTCTAATGTAGGGAATTTTTGTCAAATATTGAGTGAAAATAATATTTGAACTTATATATTTCTAACTGAAATAATGATATTAAATAAATTTTAATTTTCTCATTAATATATCAAAGAATAATTACACGTCAACAAGAATTATTTTGACCGTTGATTTGAAAAAGATATTTTTATCTCGCGCGACTACATGGATTACGCTATTGGAGTCCGCGGAGTATTAAGTCTTGACCAAGAGAGAAAAAGATGTAATCCTAACTTAGCTACAATCCAATGCAACGTCATTTCTCATGTATAGCCCGCTAGACTATTCGGATGGATCACCGAGTGAATTGAAATCTCAGATGTTATATACTCGATCTCCAGCGCTCTGGACTGGGAGATCGAGTATATAACATCTGAGATTTCCAATTCACTCGGGGTATCCATCCGAATGTCTAGCGGGCTATACGCGAAATGACGTTGGATTGTAGCTAAGTGGATTACATCTTTTTCTCTTGGTCCAGACTTAATACTCCGCAGACTCCAACAGCGTAATCCGCAGTAGTCTCGCGAGATAAAAATATCTTTTTTTCAAATCAGCGCGGTCAAAATAATTCTTGTTGACGTATCAATTATTCTTTGATATATTAATGAGAAAATTAAAATTTATTAGTGATTAGATAAGTTTGATTTTATGCCAAAAGAACACTGCTGCTCTCCTAAAGAATCGACCACAAGTGCCAAAAGTGCTATGCAGGCATTTCTTTGGGATTAAATACTTTTTAGATATAAAACCAGCAACTAAAGTTTTGTCAAAGATCTACACACATTCATCCTAAAAATTTTCTAGCTACTAATTTGAAATTCAAATGTATATAGATAGATATACAATATACCTCAATAATAAATAAGTGACCTTTAATTTTGGAAAAATGAAATTTTCGTGGTTAGTCTCAAGGGATAGCTAAATGCCCGGATAGCGTTTTTGGTGCTTAGGCAAGTTTCTCGAGGCGGCAGCAACCCTTCTGACATAGAATCGTAACACTCGAACTTATCTAATAACATTATTGATATCTTTAGTAAATTCTCATTTTAGAATATAGTCGATTTCATTAGAAAAAAAAAATAAGACAGTAAATCATTAATGCATTTTGAGATGGTAGTTTGTTGAGGAGCTCCATATTTTGTATTTATTTATTTTATTTTTAGTTGTTTTAATTGATTTATTATTTCGATTCGAAATTCATCGTCATAAGGCAAATCAGGGATTTTATCATTCACGGTTGATATGTGACAAGGGTCTAAAGCAAATGGAGACATCCATATCTCTGTACCAATTAGATTTGACAATTGGTCACTGCTTCTCAAGAGCTAAAGGATGGGTTGATAGCAAGTATTCATCAATCCAATATATATAATACTAATAATAAATAATAATCTCATTGAATAGATAATATTAATATATAGATGTTCTAATGAAATGTATGCAAGTTTTCCGATAGTTATTTAGATAATCAATTCAATAAACTTTATTATTTTTTCAATTTTCAACAACAAAAAACAAACTTTAAAAAGATTAATAGAGATACTTGAGAATTTTTCAATGATGTTTCAGAATTTAAAAGTAAAATCAACAGCAAAATAAAACACTTGATAAATTTTAAAAAGGATGAATTAAAACAATTTTTTAAGAAAATTTGACTGTTCCTATATAATGCTTATTAAATTATTTATTTATTCAATATCCAATATAATATTACATTTTTAGGTTTAACATTTTATTTACATGAAATTCCAGGTGGCAGTATGTTCACTATGCATCAAACTTGACAAAACTTACAGATAGTCATCAAGTATAATAACTTAATTATTCACATATTAGTAATTTTTAAAATATCTAAGGCCACGTTTAAAAAGTAAAACTGGACACTATTATAGGGTCGCTGCCATGTCTATCTGTTCCTCTCTCAGATCATTGCTTCTCAACTTAATATGAGACTAAAACTTGATATTTAATAACTAAATGTATTTATGTTTCCCGAAATCTAAATCGTACTAAAAATTTTATCCAATAATTATTTTAGTAAGGGTCGAATCTTTTGTGAGATTCAAAATTAAAAAAATAAACTTTCATCATGGTCCTTGAAGTATCCCTGTAGAGATATTTCTAAATAAAATTAGGCTTAATTTTTTTAAATTAATTTTTATTTTAAATGACGGTGCGACATAGGGTCTGTTGTTGTACTTCGGCGTTTAGAAACGGCTTAACTTAAAATTATGAAAAGATTCCATGAATTGACTCGTGCCCTTCTTATCAATGACAAATAAGCCTGAATTTGATATCTCAGGTATTTTGGATGTTATAACTAGGGATTGCAATCCCGGAGTGTTTTCAATCCCTCAGGATTATTGCGGGATGGGTGCTAATCCCGCGGGATCCCGCGTAGGTATTTTACATTTTAAAAAATTCAATAAATAAAACGTTGCTTTTGTCAATAATCAAACCAAGTTTAATAAAAAGTACAAAAATCAACAATTGGTAGTACTCTAGTTAACAAAATTATTTTAGAGTTTGGCTTCTTATTAGTTAACTGCACAACCCATCACATAATGTGTATAATGACTATGACTTTGTTAGCTTTTTAAATGCAAGTAACTTTGGGCGAATTAACTTATTTATTTTTTTATATATCTAATATTCTCTATCTAGTCTATAACTTGTCTAACAGAGATAATTATAATAAATTTTAATAGTTACTAAAGTAAATCACAATAATTATCACATTAATTTGTATTTAAGTAGGATTTGCATAACTAAACAGTTTTTCCAATCTCCATATTTATAGTAATAAATAATTTAACATCAAATTTGAAAATAATTATAAAAGTATTTCACACTTCTCTTTTTAGAAAAATTATCTTAAAAAACAAATAGCATCAATTGTGTTATCTCCCAATCTCATACTTCTTATAGAACTACATATATACAATATCCCTGTAACAGTGTGCCTCAGATAGTTCAGCGCTTAAAACTGTGTCTTCATTCTTCAACTTCTCTAAAATAAATCAAAAAGTTGTGTCTGCAGTTATTAGGGTAGACACTCTTCTATACAATATTTCGAAGCCCAATTTAAAGGGCTGCAAGGTGTCAATTAATTCTTTGATTTGACTGGATTTTGGGCCATTCGTCAACGTGTTCACGACTTTTGCGGATCCGCAAACTGGTGTGGGATCCTACAGGCCTTCAAATGATGAGGGATCCCACTTTGCGGATTGCAATCCCTAGTTATAACGCACGAAACCCTCGATATACGATCCCACTCGTACTTGGTCAGCTTATTTTTTGACGCCTCGGTTGCGGTCGTCATCTACAAACTGGTCTCTCTTTATTATAACACCAAATATTAGCAAGTTTATTTTTGATTCAAAAATATAGTTAGTATTTCCACACAATACAATCCCTACAATGCCTAATTTCAGAGAGTGTAGTTCTACTTTATTTAATTTGATTCTTCTGTTTGTCTGTTTTCCTCAGTAAAATCTAGTAATTGACTTACGAATCGCTTCTTTTTGAAATTTCGAATATGTACGCATTATAATAATAATAATATAAGAATTGACACATTTTATTCAATATAATGCGAAGGTCATGGGTTCTATTCCCCGCTGATCCTTTTGTCTACAATACACATTTTTCTTTATTCATTAATTTATTCTATAGTTGTCTTTAGACTACTCTCCAAAGATAATGAAAAAATAATTTTCGAAATTTGGGTGACGTGATTAATTGAGATATGTTTGAATATCGTTCAAAATAACTATATTTTCCTATTAATGTAACTAACATTGCATAATAACTTGCAAAATAGTATTAAGCAGAGGGATATAAAATAAAATAATTAAAACTGGTAGGAATATTTTTTAGAGTTATTTGAAATATTTAAATTGTTCCTATATGATGTCTCTTTCCTGGATAAATTATTTATTTTTCTGTATAATTTTTTAATGAGTATATCTGAATTTTAATAATATCTCTCTATACTTTTTAAAAGAATCAGTCAGTCTCTTCACATTCAAAATAAGGAATGAATTCCAATAAATAATTATCCAATCGATTTTTGGGAAATTAAAAATATTTCAATAAAAATTAAAAAAATAAATTAATAAATAAATAATAAATTTATAATGAATTTTAAAAAATTAGTTACTCTATTGATGTCCTTATCGAAATGGAAATTTATTAAGAACTTATTAAAGATATTTAAAGCATATCATGTTGTGTCCATTTTTTTTAATTTAAAAATAAATAAATAAGTTTTTTTTTTTAAATTCTCGTTTTAATTTAATAATGCACTAGAAATTAGAAAATGCATTTTTCTTTACTTTTGTTTTTAGTCATATAGGAAAGCAAATTTTTAGGTAAAAAGAAAAATTAATTTTCGAAAATCAGATTGATTGATTGAAGTTTTGGACTTTAAAAATACTTATAAATAGAAAGTTATTTGAAATAAAACCAATCCCTTCACATGGTCTTAAAGAATAACTATGTAAAATATGATACCAAGAGATAAGAGAAAGGGCCTAAAATTTTAATTTTTCTTCCTCTTCTTCCAATTCCAGCTAGTTGATTTTTTTGTTTTCATTCTCATCGCAAATACGTATTTCTGCATAATTTCAAGAAAAGAAAATTTGATTTCAAGGTTCTCCTAGGATTAGGTAAATAAAAATAAAATTATTAGATTCTGCCTTGGAGACAAGATTTCCAATTTATAAAAT
Source organism: Forficula auricularia (assembly GCA_024734495.1). Lineage (NCBI taxonomy): Eukaryota > Metazoa > Arthropoda > Insecta > Dermaptera > Forficulidae > Forficula > Forficula auricularia. The sequence continues at coordinate 259,703 of JALMQS010000101.1, read as the reverse complement.
TTCTTTAATGACAAACCAAACATTAAAATCAAATTTTAAACATTGTTTACCTGGTATTTGGACGTTAGGTAAATCAAAATTAAATTATCTTCATTGAGGCGATTTCTCTTTTTTTTTATTTGACTTTTCTAGCTCATAAAATGATTGTTTAAATCAATCTATCTTTTATGCTATATATTATACCTACCACTAATAGATGTGAACCCGAGGGGTGAACCGCGACCTAAAATCGTGTACACCTACTTCCACTTTCACATTTATTTCCAAGTAGAAGACAATAGATGATAGAATAGATTATCTAATGAATTCCAAAGTAATTCCAAATAATTCCAAAGACGGTGTACACCTAATTCCATTCGCGGTTCACCCCTCGTGTAAACCTATTCAGTCGAGAGAGCCCGAAGACTAGCAGTAATATCCGAAGACAACCCTGCCAGGGCCGAAAGCACGGTACAAAAAGCTGGTATTTAATTAGACGACATAAAATAATCAATTTAAGGGCTTTATAATGCCTTAGATAAAATAATCAAAATGGCAGCATTCAATTAATTTTGTTTTAATTTACCTAAAGTCTATATTTCTGCGAAACCATATTTACAATTAAATTTTCACGGTAGTTTGTTATTATAGAAGGTTTATAAATTAAGAGTCATGTGATATGTACAAAGCAAATTTATCTCATTGTCTCTTCTCAATTTGGAAGTTCTCTTAGCAGAATTTGTTTCTATTTCCACTCAACGTGAGTGAACAGTATATATATTGTCTAACCATATACCTATATATCTATAATATATTCACACGAAGGCACATATTATTATCAAATAATAAGCTATTTCATGTACATACCTATATTATATAATAAATAAGTGATAAGATAACGGACTTAAAAATATAATTAATTTTTCTACAGGCAGGATTGTTTATTTTTTCGTTAAATATGTGATGTGGCCATTCACATGGATTTACCATACTCAAGCCATGCACCCCGTATGTTTACAATTATATTTAAATATATTTATTTCTCTTATATAATAAAGAGACATGTAAATGGAATTATGCAGAAAAATTAGTATTTATTTTTCAAAATATCTCAATAACGGTTATAAAAATTAATAAGAGAAATCAAAAGCCGTTAGCTTTCTATAGTAAACTTTTTAAAAATGATATTCCAAAAAGACATTAATTATTTTAAAAAATGTTTAGAGTAATTCATTTATATAATCTAACATTGGAAATTTGTCCATTAAAATTGGATCCACTTTTTTGTATTGTATTTTATTCGAAAAGTTTTTACTTTTTCAAATTACTTATCTTACGCGATATTTATATCTGGTGTGTTTATTCATTTTTAGGGTTCAGTTTAAAAAGTAAAACGAAACTCTATTAGGATCGCTACACTGACAGTCTGTAGAATATAAAAATAAAACTTAAACAGCAAAAAAAAAATGTTTTCTCTATTATGATATTAATATTGGAGGAAAAAGTAAAAAAAATGTTCATGACTCGGAACCCTGGTCAGTTAGAACAGCCCTAGTAATAAACTTGAATATACTACATAATTGAAAAGATTTTGTTTTGCCGAGCGAAGCATAGTTGTTGATCCATAAATAGATATGTCGTCGCCTTAAAGTGTAAACCTGCTAGCTTTTACAGGACAGACAAAAAACAAACAAAATTTAATATTTTTGTTTAGGAAATAAACACTTTTTCACATTTTTTTTCTACAACTTACGTTCGTAATATTAAGTAGGAGTTTTACTTGGACGATGTTGCATCTCTTATTCTTTCGAATGGTATTAATATCTCATATATGATAAAAAATGGATTTAGCAGGTGTTCACTCTAAGGCGACGATATGTTTATTTGCATCAAGCAAAGGACAACCTCAATGTTTTCATTTATTAAATATAGGTACTAAACTATTTGAAATTTATTTTTTAATTCTATTACCTTGAGAAATATTATATTTTCTGCATTTTTAAACTGGAAGTTCTAAATAGACGAAAATTTAATTAGTTCTCCGCAGTGAAAATCGAAACATTTTGGAACTAGAATGCCCCTGCCTCCAGGGCGTACCGAGTAAAATCATATTAAAAGTTTTAACTTCACGTACCGAAATAATATCTTCGCTGTATCTGTTTGATATAGACCATCCTGAGCCCGGTCCATTCCAAACCGGATTAGATAATCCTAGGGGTATGAGTTTCAATTGCCCTTGGCTTTCTGTGTTTACAATATTATTAATAATTTAAAAACATGACTAAGTATTTATGATTATGACAGTAATTGTATCTAATTATTATCTCTTTATTCAATTAGATTTGTTGTTGTTATGTTGATTAGAAGAGTGGGAGGATTGTGCGATATATTAAGCCTTTCGGTGGATTATATAATTTAATCTATTCATTTCCTACACCAGAAGGTGGATCCCCTAAAGGCCTGTATGGGCTGGCCCCTCCATCGTGAAAAGAACAGAGTAGAAGGAAAAGAAGCCGGGATCACGAGCTAATCTCAGAAACTTAGATACAATTCAATATCCAATTTACTAAGGTTTTAGGGGCTTCGAGCAGTGGTAAATTCTCCGCGCGATAAATTCGGTTAAATTTATCTCCCACTTAATTTTTATTACCAGACCCTATACTTACAGAAAAAATGTCTGGGTATAGCCGGGAATCGAACCCGAGACCTCCGGGTTGCCAGTCAGTTACTCTGACCATTACACCACGGAGGCGGACAAAATTTAATATGTGGTTATAATATAATATGTGCAATGAATTATTAGTGGGTTTTAAAATAGCAATAAAAAACATAAAATAAATTGAAAAAATACCGTTAATTTATTTATTATTTTATCATAACAAAACATTAAAATATTTAAAAATCAACTGGTGTGTTCACCACACGACTTTCACATTTTCATTTATTTGAAGTCATCGCGACACTACTAATTTACACCCCCTTATTTTATTTCATTTTTTTTTTATTTTCTCACAGGTTTCTTATATCAATAGAATTAGGAGAATTTAAGATTTTCTTCTCACGCACTGTGGAGTTTAAGTCACAAGATTTAATTTCTGACTCTTACCCTCACTCACACAAAGCATATTCGTTTGGGGCGAAGGTCCCAATATATATTTTTTAAAAATCTAATGTTAAATTTGAAAAATAATGAAAATGATGACACATTTGATGAAATTTGCAAAAAAAAAAAAAAAAATTAAAATAAAATCACCTCCTAGTAGCACAATGTTTCAAACTATATATTATATTTATATTATTTATCTTTTGAGGATCTTAATTCTCTTTTAGAATAGGTGTTCATTTTCTTTGTTACAAAAAATAAACACGGTTATATTTTTTTCATTTATTTTTATTTTATTGTAATATCAGGACGTTTAGACATCTACAGTTATGTCATCTCATCATCAGCCTAAAAATAAAACCATCCTTTCATTATTTCCAATATATATAACTTTACAAACAGCTGAACACACATCACATCTTTTTTACATTTTTTTACATTTTTTCTTACATCAAAAAAGCATCAAACATACCTTGAAACAACCTTAAATTTAGTTGAAGTTTAGTTAAAAGAGAATTAAGATCCTCAAAAGATAAATAAATTAATTAATATAAATAAAATTCTCAGATCCAATCTTATAAATATTAACTATATAGTTCCCATATAGATTCTCAAAATCTATATCGGCACCATATGGTTGCTATATAGTTTGAAACATTGTGCTATTAGGGCTGGTTGAAAAGTCGCCAACCACTACTGATATATATTATATATCGTCGACTTAGAGTGTAAACCTGCTAAATCCATTTTTATCATATATGCCATATTAATACCGTTCGAAAGAAAAAGAGATAGAGCATCGTCCAAGTAGAACTGCTACTTAAAATTACGATCCTAAGTTGTAAAAAAAAAATGTGAAAATTAGTTTCTTTCCATATCAACAATATTTAAGTTTGTTTGTTTTTTCTCTGCCCTGTAAAATTTTCTTGTTTTGAGATAGCAGGTTTATACTCTAAGGCGACGATATATATATTTATATAATTGATTTCAATAGTAGGACCTGACAGGTAGGGTTCACTACCGAGTAACACTTTATACCATAACGCTTCGCTATGTTACGATATACAATGACGCACTGTAAAACAAATCGGCCCTGGAATTCAGATTAGAAGAAGGCTCACGAGGATAGATTGAGAAATCATTTTATTTTCAATTTTTCATTAAAAAAGATAAATACGTTTGAATTGGACCGCATACTGATAGTTGATACTTTCCAAAATATTTGTGATATCAAAAATTATAAATCAAAATATTTTTATTAACAATAGTGAATTGGTTTTTCAATTTTTTTAAATAAGATGTTGTTTGTTTTTTTTAATCTAAAATTACTAGTGGATATTTTGTGGCAAAATAATTACAAAGATCTTAAATGGCAAGAATCAAATATCTTTTTAGATGCCAGAAGAGATCGTCCTATGAGGAAACTTTTTAAAATATTTTTTACATCTGTTAATAACAAGGTATTTAACACTAATCCTCGAAAGTTCTATTAGTTTATTAAATATAATAAGATTCATTATAAGCGTTTTTTTCAATGATTTTTAGATATTCAATTAGGCGGAGGATGCTGGGCCTCTTTGAACCCTCTTGACTAAGGGCCGGTTGTATGTCGCAAAGTAAATGATTTTTACCACTAACAAACGGTAGATGGTAAATGGAGCCACTGGGATGGCTAATCAGATGACAGGTTCTGAAAGTACCTGTCATCTGATTGGCCATCCCAGTGGCTCCATTTACTCATCTACCGTTTGTTAGTGGTAAAAAGCATTTACTTTGCGACATACAACCGGCCCTAAGGCTCTGATGCAAAATAAGTAAATGGTTGTATAGAAAATATGGTTTACCATTTAGAAATGCACAATTTTTTAACTATTTGAAATTTCTCCCTCCATAGATTTCCTCTTTATATGGTGAGTGAACATGGTAAGAGAATCATTTGTCGTTCGACTCTTTCCCAGGCAAGAGTATGAACATCACAATGAATCAGTTCACTTGTGACTCTCTCTTAGGAAACTGAGAAATTATTTAAGACTGTATAGATGGATTCAATTAACTCTTTCTACAGAATCAACCCTTTACATTCTCTTACCCGTTCTGAATCAAATTAAATGACTTTTCATTAAAAATCGTAAACAACGTTATTTTTAATTATCTTTACAATGTTTCGAATAAAATGAAATGTCTTTTATATAAAAACCCTTAATTTTCAAAAAAATTCCATTTTGTTTCTTATTAAAAATTGATCAAGTTATGCCCTTATTTGTAATAATAAAGCCATTTTGTTTTTTGCTTGCTGACATTTCTCAATGTTTCATTTCTTAATATTTTATGAGAAAATTTAAATATGAGATTTTATACCATCATGTGCCTTAATTTCATGCATAATAGTGTTTCAATTAAAAATTGAATCTTTAATAATCTGAACAGGTCTTGACTTGTCGTGAGTCTTTAATTTTGTTCATAATAGTGTTTCTATATCTCAAAAACCATTTCTAAAATAAGGCGAAAATAAAATTTAAAATTCGAGTGTTAGTTGAGGGTTCTTTCTTATTTTCTACGAGAGCCTGAGAATCTGAATTGAAAATTAGCGGCTTAAGGTAAGCTTCCCAACCATGCCATATATTTTTCGATATACTGGTACATATTTGTATTTTGATTTAAATATAAAGAATCGGAGAAAAAAGAACCTTGTGGAAGAGTCTGAAGAAGAGAAGAGGTCAGATGATGGGGCACACACTGAGACATGGGGGACTGCTTAGGGATATCTTGGAGGGGGAGGTGGGAAAGAAAAGGGGAAGGGGAAGACCCAGATTAGAATATTTCAACCAAATAATTGGGGATATGGGATGCCAGACATTTAGAGGTCAAACAGCTGGCGGGGGACAGAGTCGAGTGGAGACGGATTGTTGCATCAAACCAGTCTAAGGACTGTATACTCGATGATGATGATGATGATGATGCTTAAAAATGTCTGAAACTTGGGAAAAAATATTTTTAACCATGATTTCTTTTCTGACTGTCTGTGAGTCTACCTGACTCCCATTTACTATTTCACTTATAATATTCACCCAGACTTATTTTCATGATAAAGTTGCGAAAAATAACAAAAACCAATTAAATAAAGCAGTATTCAAACAAAGCCAGTTTACCTTAGCTTGAAAACATCAAACCCTCTTAGATTTTTAGAGTTAACCATAGGTACTATATCTTGAATAGTTATGGGTGAACGTCTGTCAGCGAATGAGCAATTTACTTAGAGTTTGTTAAATTTGCACCTGTCTCGAACAAGAATTGCACCTGCAGAGAGGGACTTAGTTCTCTGTCTGTTTGTTCTTATGTTTTCTCTGGCAATGGTTTGTAGCTTCTAAACAATTAAAGCTAAAAACTTTACATTTGGTAGCTAGCTAGAGTTTGATTATCTGCAGATAGTCCAATTGTAAAAAATAAATTTTGTGACCTCTTCACATATGCATATATTGAATTTCCGACGAAAAAATAAATGATACTTATATATCCTATGAAGAAGTCTTTTTAAAAGTCTATGAAAAATATTTTCTTCTAATTCTTATTTAAACGCCTATTTAGGAAAAAAATAAAATTAATTGATAAAAATTTTCAAATGTCAGTTTTTTTTTTTAGATATTTGTGATCAAATCTTGTGTTTTATATGAAATTTGTTTAAAATTACTAGAAAATTTGTTAGAAAAATAAAATGAATTTTTAACCATAATCGACAAAATTCATAACCTAGATTCATTAATGAAAATTTCAAAGATTAATAGATTTTTCAAACATTTTTTTCTACTTTTATTTTGTAGAATTGAACAGATTTTCTTGTCCAGAGTAACAGGGTTGTTGTTGATTTTTAAGAGAAAATTTAAGAGGGTGTCCTGTGATGGATATGAATGATGTAAATACAAACACACATATATATATATATATATATATCAGTGGCGGTTGGTGACTTTTCAACTAGGGGATGCTGTCCAAAAAAGTATCTCTTATTTGTTGAAATTTTATTTTAATCTTCGCTTTTTTTTGGAAATTTCAGCGATTACGGCATCATTTTCGTTATAAGAAAATCTTAAATTTCTCCTAATCCTATTGCTATATGACTTGTCTATAGAGCTCTTAGTTATTTCCGATCTTATATATTGAGAGATCTTAGAATTAGTTCAAAGATTTTCGAATCATCTTTATTTATTTGTTTTTTGGATTATTTCTATTTCAATAGTTCCTCAGCGAGAACAATTTTTATTCGACTAAAACTCGTCAGGACTTATCTTTGTGTCTTTGAAATGCTTGAACTGGAAGATATACCAGGCAGGGACATCAAACCTTCTATCGGCACCCTTTTCGGAAAAATCATTCATTTTAATTGCCCCTTGAAACTACGAAACAATTTTATTTCATTTCGAGAATCAATATACTTTTCAAAACAAAATTATTACTTGAAAATTAATATTTGAAATAACGGATAATAATTTGAAAATTTAAAGATCCTTCTGAAATTTTGAAGTCGACCTTATATATTTATGAAAATACTCTAAATGTTTGAAATTTTAGAGATGCCCCGCATCCAGAGCATTTATGAACCGCACGTCAGTGATATATATGAACATATATAAGTAATACGTCTATATTTAATTAGTTAGTTAAAATAATCATGTGTTTTATGTTTATTTGCGTCAGGCAGATTCTTTGATTTATTCTATTTTTATAATAAAATATATTGTCTTATGATTTTATATTAGATTTGATTAATGCAAATAAACACTTTGGAAGATATTATTAATCCTCAAAATAATTTCCTGTTTAGGGATTTGTCCAAAAATAAAACGGGACTCTATTGGAGTTGACATTATGTCTGTCACTCTATCATGGCATTTTTAGATCATTAGCTAAATATTACACAAGGTTTAAATTTACAAGTTATATGTATTCATTTTCCCCGAAATTAAATACGAATTAAAATTTTAATCGAATGATTAGTGTGGAAATTTATGTGGTGTGAAAAATAAAAAAATATTTTTTTTTATCATGAGTGTGAGGTGTTCCTGTAAAGATATCTTTAAGTAGAATTGGGTTATTTTTTTTTAATTAATTCACTTTAGAATAACGGTGTTGGTCATTTATATGTGATTTTTTTAGCTGTCGTTGTACAGAAGTGACTTAACTCAAAATTATGTAAAAATTCCTCATATTCAGTAGTTTTTCCTTATCAACGTGAAATAAGAACGAAGTTGATGTCTCGAGTATTTTGGAACTTATAAGTAGAGACCGGATATTTATGCAGTAAAAACTGCCATAAAATATGCAGTTAAAATTGTGAAATATGAAAGTAAAATGCAGAATACGTTGAAATATGCAAATATATGCAGTAAAAGATGGCAAAATAAATTTTTTATGCACTAAAAAATTAAAATTGAAGACAAAAAGACTATGCTAGATGAAGGAGGAGGGATCAGCCAAAGATGGAATCACTGGGTTCAATAAAACACCCTTAATAAGACGTTTCGGCCTGAATTCCATTTGGCCATCTTCAGTCAATTAGGAGTTATACACATATGTGATCGGACCAAGCCTTGTCAAAAATAAAAAAAATAAAAAATTTAGCTTCATGTGAACTTTATAACGTGCCTGGACCCAAAAGTTTCAGAATGAAAGTCAATTTCATTCTGAAACTTTTGGGTTCAGGCACGTTATAAATTCACATGAAGCTAACAATAAAAAATTTGACAAGGCTTGGTTCGATCACATAATATGTGTACCGCATTTTGTGTATAACTTCTAATTGACTGAAGATGGCCAAATAAAATTCAGGCCGAAACGTCTTATTAAAGGTGTTTTATTGAACCCAGTGATTCCATCCTTGACTGATATCTCCTCCTTCATCTAGTACAGTTTCATCACAGCCACGAACTCTAACAATATTCAGACAAAAAGACTATATATTTGAAGGAATGCTATGAAAGGAATATAATGATAAAGTAAGCTCTAGACGCCAAGTGTCAAATATGTACTTTTATTGCGTAAAACATTCCTCAAAATTCACATTACATTTAATATATTTAAAAAATTTTAAACTCAAAAAAATAATACGTACACTTGAATAAAATCAACATAATAAATATAATAATGTTTCAAAAATGTGAACAAAAAAAATACGGGGGGGGGGGGTAAGTTTATTTAACAGCCACGTATGCTTTTATTTTTTTATATTAACAATCTTTGTTTATTTAGGTACAAATAATAAATTAATAAAGAAATAATTAACATAGGATCCCAAAAATATTTAAAATTTGATTATAATTGTGAATAATTTATATTTACAAACAGGTATTTTCCTAAATTATCTTCCGTAAAATTATATCCCCCTGTTTTATTTCTTCCTTTTTTCATTCTTCCTCCAAAAAGTTACTTTTAAAACATCTGTCTGTATTTGGCTCGAAATATGCAATATTTGTAGAAATCTTTTAATTATGCAATTTTATGCAATATTATTCAAATGTTCAAAAATATGCATTTTAAAATTCAACCTATAGTATCCTAGATGCATGATTCGGATAGATAACACTGAAGAACAAATTCAAATTTTTTTTTGCCCCTTTGAACAAATATAGGTGATTATTTAGTGAAAGTAGAAATGCTGTGTCACCTATCGTTTTTCGCGGATTTTCATTTTTTGTTTTTAATAAAAATTTAATTCCCTTTGTAATAATACTTCGAAATTTGAAATTATTTTTGTTTGTTTCCTCATGAAATAGGATTTAAATAAATTGAAAGTTTTTTTGACGAGGATAGCAGAATTTTTATATATTGAAGGAGACAATAAAAGAATGTGTTTTCTGCTGGAATTATAAATTTTATTTATTTATAACGAGACTATAGTTTCGAGGGCTTTGCCCTCTTCATCATTCTATTACAATTGATTCTATCTAAATTTATAATTCCAGCAGAAGACACACTCTTGTATTGTCTCCTTCAAGGATTTAAATATTTAACTGAATGACTATGAAATATAAAAAAATTAAAAAATATGTATAGGACCGATTTTGACTGTTCAATAGCCGGATACTGACTGAGCGAGCAGCCTCGCCGCAGAACCGTCCTGAATGAACGCAGGAAACGACCCGAGGCGCCTTTGAGCATTCACAAAAACCGACAACCGATGGATCGAGCCGAGGCAGCCTCAGACGAGGCAACGGGCACTTTTGCCTTGGGCGAGGCACGTACTGACCGACCAGAGATTTGCCTCAAGGGACTGGCCTCGCGAAGCAAACCCTCAGTCAGTATCCGGCTAATGATTAAATTTCATGCAAAAAAAAAGAAAAATACAAATTTTTAGTAGCATTTTCAAAATTTCTTTCTTGAACTCTGCGGTTTGTAATTACCAGCAGAAATCTCTCCCTTGAGGTTCCAACAATAGTCTGCTAACATGTTCTGTACTGATTTTCCTTCATATCGTTTCTCCATGACAGAAATATCCTGGTGAAATCTCTCGCCGCATTCTTCACTAACCGCCCCCAAGTTAAGACGGGACAAGTCTAAATGCGAATGTAAAAAGTGAATTTTCAAGGTCGTATTGTACCCCATGCACTGATAACACTTAAACAAGTTCTTAACAAGTTCCTTGTAGTTGTCAGCTATTAAATTTCCAAAAAAATTACAGCTAACTTGTCTGAAACCGTATTTCTCTCTCACGGATTTACGTCCTAATAAATATGCTTTTTTTTAACTTCCCTACTATCACTGAGCTTAGGAAATGTTTTTTTCAAGTACTCAAAACCCTCACCGTGTTTATCCAAAGCCTTAACAAAATTTTTCATCAACCCTAACTTTCTATGCAACGGTAGTAACAAAATCCTGTCTTTCATAAGTAGAAGGTGATTCCTAACACTCTTCTACCCAGGAATAAAATTTTTAGGCAAGGGGTACTGATGGTATTCTCATTATGCAACAATACTACTTTTAAACTATTCTTAGATGAATCTAAAATATTCTCCACTTGTTTGTGGTGTGAATCCTTCCAAGTTTAGTGAATGGTTTAACCTAGTAATAGCTAGCTACCGTTGCCACTTTATTTTTATTTATTTAGTAGCTATATTAATATTAGTTTTAATTGCAGTTAAAACACTTGAAGCTATTAAACAAAGGAGAAATGTAAAGTTGATAGCGAGACAAAGTTGCTTACGTTAGTTCAACATGCACCAGTATTGTAGAAATATTACATAAATTTGAATATGCTTGTGTATTCTACATATATATTATAGGAATTATTAATATAAAAGTCGCCATTTCATATCATTAATACTTTATGAATTATAGGAATTCGAATGAGGGCTGCATAGAATTTCAAATAAAAAAAGAAAGTCTCAGTTAAGCCGGGTGCGGAGGCCTGAAACCATACATCTATAAAACTAAAAAATGTGGGAGTTCCGCAAAAAATTTAGGTGATTTAGAAAAACGGATGCGATATTCGTTATCAGCACATCTGAATACATAAAGATCACTTAGTTTTATTTAAAGGAAAATTTCATTGTTTATCAGTGTAATTGATCTCCTGGGTCGTATGTGGCGGCGAACAAAATATACAATTGCATAGAAATCCGGCCTCTACTTATAAGACACGAGACCTTCCGTATACGGTCCAACTCACATTTGGAGGAATTTTTTTATAATGAAATCATGTTTTGTTTAAGCTTTCGCTAATTCTTCTTCTTCGAGTGCCATACCCGAAACGGGTGTCGGCTCCTCTCCACATATACCTGTGCTGAGTGTTTTTAGTTGTTTTTACACAGATATACGGGACCTACTTTTTAACGCCGGTTCCGAACGGCTAATTTGGAGAGGTTACTAGGCAATTATACTCTTGGTAGGTTGCCATTACTTTCCAAGAGGAGGCGACTGCAAATATCTATCTGCCGAGACTCGGTCTCGAACCAGCGATCTTCGAGTCAGCGAGCCAGCACTCTACCCACTGGCCCACAGTCGCCTCTTATTAACCGCTAATTAAACCAGTCTAATGGATCCCTAGACTCGAAAGCCAAGCTCACATTTGCCCGCTTGTTTTCATAAAACCGGGGCCCTTGACCATCGCCACTCGTCATCATGATGCCATTCATCAATTACTAAATATTTATTTTTCTTTATAGGCTACGAAAATTTCACACCAAAGGATTATATAATATTGCGAAAAATCAGTTGTTCGATTGATTCATGAACACTTTCATTATATTCATTATATTATTCACTTTTTTATTTATTCTTTTGTAAAAAGTTTATTTTTGTTTAGCTCGCGCGTTTATTGGTGACGGAAAATGTTCATTCAATCATTTCTAAATCCGATTTTTCAGTTTTTTTTATACTGCGCACGTTATAAGTGATTGGCACAACATTTCCAAATAAATATTTTTCTAATTTTAATTTTCAGCTTCTCCTCACTCATCTATTTTACTTGGTCATCGCCAAAAATATTTAACAATATCAACGGAAATATGATTGATGTTTAAACATGAATAAATTATCCCAATCATGGATGCTGTCAAGGCTTAGCTTGAAGCTTTTATATAATTTCTTACATTTTGAAACTGATTTCATATCCATTACTAAAAAAAACAACCTTAGAGAAACAAGTGAGTACTGTCTCTAAAAAAGTGCATTTTTTTCAAATTCCTTATATCAGAGGTCCTTGACTTTTCAAAATTTATCCCCTCATCTCCTTGGAAAAATATCAAATTTTTACTTAATGTGGAGAAAAAAATAAAATTAAAAACATTTTTTGTAAATTATCTGGTATATAAATGCAATTTATTAAAGAAAATTAAATAGACAAGGCACTATTAGATACACAGTCCCTGATAGAAGAAATAGTACAAGAAATATATATAGTCTTGCTCATAAGGAATTTGTCTTTTATTTATGAAACCTACCTAGTAATTTATATTTTTTAAGATGGTAATAACGATATTTGTATGTGGTGGAAAGATGGTGGTATACTTGGTTTTCATTATTACCATATTAAAAATTTTAAATTAAAAAAATATAAATTAATAGGTAGGTTTCATAAATAAAAGACAAATTGCTTATCAACAAGACTATATATATTTCGGGTTACGAGCCCATCTTCAGGAGTTCACATAGAATTCTATGAGAAAAAATCATACTTGAAAATTGTTTTTTTTAATGACTTATAGCCTTAAGGCTAATTTGACCAGTAGTAACGTCATTGTTTTTATTTATTTATTTGAAAAATATACATGATAAAACATATATACCAAAGGATTTTTATTATATAGTATATAAATCTGTAACGGAATTAAAAGGATTTTTCTCAATGCTTGAATCATTTCTAAACACAAATACTAAATAGATAATTGAAGATATTTGAGTCAAATCAACACTCAAACAGCTCAAGACTAAAATTCTATGAATAATTGAAATTGATTTTCTATAAGTAATGTAGCTCAAATTAAAACATGCAGATTATAGAAAATGTTAATTTTTTTTGGTTAGTCTAATCCGGAAAACCTTTTAAATCCAGTGACTCGTTTATTTTCGGAACCTCACATATTTCCCCACTTTGGTCTCAAACGATATCACCCATTTTCAATGGATTTTTCATACTTTGTATTAATTATAAATTCGACATCTCTTTAAATATTCCGCTTCGTCATTTGAAAGCCACATTGGCGATCTATTCTCCTCTCTGTCTGTCTGTCTGTCTGTCTGCTTCTCTTCAATATTCACTGACTCCCACAAATCGACGACCCTGCCTATCCCTTTACATTTGCCTCTTCTTCTATTTGCTTCATTCTGCTATTCGAAAGAAATCCTTTCCAATGAAATTCCACTAATAGTTTGCATTTCTTCGATCTATTGACGAAGTGAATTTCCCGCGGTCACCTTTGAGAGCATTTCGTACAGGTGAAGCGAGCAAGGCCAAACGCCTTCGCTTTGGTTTCCTTTTGCGTTGCTAACTTCCCAATGGTTCATTCCCAATCTGAAAAACGACCTTAAAGACCAGGTAGAACTAGGAACACACACACACACACACACACACGCTGTGTAAATTCGAGAGACCCTAATTGCTCAGCCGGCTTCCTGTTTTGGACTATGATTTCGGATGTTATTGCTCGGTAAGCAGGGAGAGCTTCGCGCAATGGGCCGCTGGAGAGTTGAATTCGCTAATATATTTTGAATTTTTTATTTTAGAAATGTCTCTAAAATCGAGAAAATTCATTTTCAAGCATGATCATTTTTTAAGTTCCCTGCTTGATCCAAATAAACATAATATACTTATATTGATTGTTTTATAATATTAATAAATACAAATCATCTAAAAAACAATAATTAAGCCTTAATTAAAAACCAAGTGTTTCGGAGGATTTCTCCCTTTATCAATAGAATTTTAAATTATGAATTAAAAAGAAAAAAATAGGAAAAAGTTGCTTTATTTAATAAAGATAATGCAATGTTTTCATAATTTGAAATTCCATTGATAAAATGACAAATTCTCTCGAAACGTTTGGATTTTATTAAACGTTTAAATATAGTTTTTTAAAAGATTTGTATTTATACATATACTTACCATATAAGTATAATGAACATATATAATAATTATATAGAAATAAGAAGGTTGTAAAAAGTTCGTTCTGATAGAAAAATATTTAAAATTTAAAGGATTAGGTGAATTTATTTCTAACTTTAAGAAATTGTAACTTGAGATTTATACAATAATTTTTACTTTATGTTACCATACGAGAACGATGCTGAAGTATTGTAATAGTGATAGAAAAAAATGCCTTTTTTGTTTCGTATTTTCCAAATATCTCAAAAATGGCTAAAAATATTTTGATAAAAAAAAAATTAAGCAAATCTATTGAGTTTCGGTCTACAATAAAAATTTGCACAGTGAACATCGAAAAATGAAGATGAACTGTGTTATAATTAATATTATATTAATTAAAGAAAATTGAATTAAAAGTCAAATATATTATTAGATGTATAATTTAGATGTCAGAAAGGTTCCAGCCCCTCATGAGTCGAGCCCAAGTGCCAAAAATCGTATCTGAGTTCGACGCTCGATTTAAATGAATGAATGAATTTCTAATTTAAACATATCTAATTTATTATTTTTTTAATTTTCATTAAAATCTAATGAAGTTATGAAAATAATGTTACGCTAAAAAAATAAAATTGAAAATCAACCTTCTATTATAATAAATATTAGGTCTGAAAATATAATCACATTTATTTGATATTCATCAGAAATTGAAATTACTCGGTAAGTACCATCGGAAGTCAGGCTAAAATTTCAATTTTACTTTACCAGTCAGGGTATGGTCAAGTATTGTAATCGTGCATGAAAAAAGTGTTTTTTTCCTTCTTTTTTTCGAAATATCTCAAAAAAGGCTGAAATTATTTTGATTTAAAAAATTGAGCAAAACCATGGCATTTCGGTCTACAAAAAAGCTCTAATAAGTGAACACCGAAAAAATTATATTTTTCGAGATAATAATTGTTTTGTCAAAATGTCTGTTAGTCTGGTTGTCTGGTTGTTAGTTAGTTAGTCTGTGAGTTACCAAATTTTGTGGACGAGCTAGCTCAAAAATAATTTTTAAGAAAAAAACAAAAACCGACTTCAAAAAACTAAATGCAACAAATAAAATACACTAAAAGGTATAAAATAATTATTATCTTATTTAGCCACAACTAAACGACGAAACATTAACATGAAATTACTTTTTGAAGTCGGTACCAAACAAACTATACCTATAAGCGAGCGTACCCGCCAAACGTACTAAGTAAGATCCGTCGAGTGCGATTCATAAAAGGTATATGTTTGGCACCAACTTCAAAAAGTAATTTCATGTTAATATTTCGTCGTTTAGTGTAACTAAATAAGATAATAATTATTTTATACCTTTTAGTGTATTTTATTTGTTGCATTTAATTTTTTGAAGTCGGTTTTTATTTTTTCTTAAAAATTATTTTTTATTTTTCTCTTTTTAGTGATGTTATTAATAGTGATCATATCATCAGAACTTGACCAAATTAATATGACACCATCTCTAAGACACCCCCTTTCGGATAAAAAAAGAACAATCGAAATCGGTTCATAAACAAAGAGATTAGGTCTAAACAAACCTAATAAAAAAGGTCTAATACCTATGAAAAAAAAACGAAAAAAAAATGGGACCAATCGGAAGCTAGACTGCACCCAATGCAAAAAAAATTTCAAAATCGGTTGACAATTGGCGGAGATATGAGGTAACATAGGCACAAAAAAAAAAAAAAATTCAGTCGAATAGAGAACCTCCTCCTTTTTTGAAGTCGGTTAAAAACTAGTGTGAATATATAAACCAAATTTCACACGTAGTTTTGGTCCATTGAGATTAAGAGCTGATTAGATTTTGGTGCATATCGACCCAAAATTAAAGGGGGTGGAGGGGGGATAAAAATTAAAAATCTAGGCTATTTGACGAAACTCAACCAAATTTTGTATACATAATCAGTGGGACCCCAGAAGTCTTAAAATGCAAAAACTAACCACCCAAAATGGGGCGTGGGGGGTGCAGGGTCAAAAAATTAATATCTAGGCCAATTGACCAGTGGGACCCCAGAAGACTAAAAATGGAAAAACTAACGGCCCAAAATGGGGGTGCAGGGGGGGCGTAAAAATTAAAAAATCTAGGCCCTTTGAGCAAATTCAACGAATTTTTTTATACATAATCAGTGGACACCCAGAAGTCTACAAATCCAAAAACTAACCGCCCAAAATTGGGGGGGGGGGGGTGCATGGTCAAAAAATTAAAATCTTGGCCATTTTACCAAACTCAACCAAATTTTGTATACATAATCAGTGGACCCCCAGAAGTATAAAAATGCAAAAACTAATCCCCCTCCCCTACATGATAATAAATAATTTTATTAAATATTAAATATAAGTGAGGGCCAGGTTGTATGGTAAAGTCTAGTGGATGGCCACATCAGAACACGCCAGCTTATTTGTTTTTGCTTTTCATGCTTAGAAATAGCTGATAAATGGACTAAATGTATTTTCCAAAATGATTATTTTCTGTAGGTGTCTTCTGTATGCAGTTAATTGTGATACAAAAATGTTTGTATTTACAATACAAAAGGACTTATTCAATTTTGAGCATACTATCTTCAGAGCTTCCGTTTGAAAAATGCGGAAAATCATAATGATTATTTTTACAATAAATTCTGCATTAATGTTCGATTGTAAAATTGAAGCCTATATTAGTTTCGAAACAGTGTCTGTCAGTCTGTCAGAATAGTGCAGTTGGTAAAATAATTAAGATACAAACTTGAAATTTACAACTTATTTGCATTCATTTCCCTGAAATCAAAAATCGAAATAAAATTTTAATCCAATTTATATTTTGGGGAGGGTCGAATTTTTATGGAGTCAAAAATAAAAAAATAGTTTCTAATCATGGAGTAAGTATGAAGTAATTTTGTGAAAATCTCTAAATAGAATTGTTATATATATAATCTTTATATATATATATATATATATATATTTTTTTACTTTAAAATAGCACCTATATCAGGGGTTCCCAATTTTTTCCTACATTTTAAAAAAATAAGCTGACGTGTTCTGATGTGGCCATCCACTTGAATATGCTATACATTTAGGGGGGGGGGTTAGTTTTTACATCTTTAGACCCATCTTAGGCGGTTAGTTTTTGCATTTTTAGACTTCTGGGGTCCCACTGATTATGTATACAAAATTTGGTTGAGTTTGCTCAAATGGCCTAGATTTTTAATTTTTAACCCCCCTCCCACCCCCTTAACTTTGGGCCGATATGCACCAAAATCTAATCAGCTCTTAATCTCAATGGACCAAAACTACGTGTGAAATTTGGTTTCGATATTCACACTAGTTTTTGAGCTAGCTCGTCCACAAAAATTTGGTAAGGCAGAAAACTAACAGACAGAATAACAAACAAACTAAAAGACAGACCAACTAACAGACATTTTGACAAAACAATTGTTATCTCGAAAAATATAATTTTTTTCGATGTTCATTTATTAGGGTTTTTTTGTAGAGCAAAATGCCATGCTTTTGCTCAATTTTTTGAATCAAAATAGTTTCAGACGTTTTTGGGATATTTCGAAAAAAAAGAAGGAAAAAAAACACTTTTTTCATGCACGATTACAATACTTGACCATACCTTGTATGTTAAAGTAAAAATGATTTTCTTCATCGATCCCCTTGAAATTTTCTCTATAATATGCAGCATACAATGACATAATCATAATACTAATAATTACACATAAATAACTTAAAGATAAGAATTTGATTAAGAATATATATGTAAAAAATTAGAAAAAAGTGGTTTATTATACAGGATGGGGCATAAAGATCTCGAAGAGCTATAAAAAATATAAAAATTTAACTAGAAAAAAAAACTGAATATATTTTTGAAAAGAACATAAAATAATTTTATATCAAACAACAAAAAAAGGGGGGGAGTCAAAAATGAAGATTCTAGCCCTTTCGACCAAACTCAACCAAATTTTGTATACATATTCTGCGGAGCCAGAAGGCTAGAAATGCAAAAACTAAACACCCGAATTGGGGGGAGGGTAAAAAATGACAATTCTAGCTTTTTCGACCAAACTATATATACAAAATTTGGTTGAGTTTGGTTGAAAAGACTAGAATTTTCATTTTTAAAGCCCCTTCCTCCATTTTGGGTGGTTAGTTTGTGCATTTCTAGCCTTCTGGGGGTCCACAGAATATGTATACAAAATTTGGTTGAGTTTGATTGAAAGGGCTAGAATCTCCATTTTTAACCCCCCCCCCCCATCCCCCTTTTTTTGTCTGATATAATGGTTAAAACACATTTAAAATATATATATTATGTTCTTTTCAAAAATATATTCAGTTTTTTTATACTTCTTCAAAATATGGTAGATCTTTATGCCCCACCCTATAAATATTTATGTTTTATTGTTTTTGTACTATTTTCATTTTTAATTATTATTATTAAAACGGATATTATTATCTAATAATTATATTCCGTAAAATTATATAAAATTTTAAAACAGAAAAAATTACCATCGTCCCCCAATAGACTCCTAGAATAATATAGACCTTTAATAAACTTCCATCGATCCCGTTGGAAACTCCTGGACTAAATAGACCTTTTTTAGGTAGTTTTTGTACGTTTGGCCTTCAGAGGTGGCTTAACATAAAAGTATAAAAAAAAGTTCACACATTCATTAATTCTCCCCTTATCAACAACAAGTATGAGCCAATTTGATATCTCAAGTATTTTGGAAGATATTAAGTACGAAGCTCTCTGAATGCTAGTCCAACGCGCACTTGGCCGGTTTATTTTGCATTATTGCATTTCTATCAAAATCGTGAATTCTGATGGAGGAGATTTTAATAGAGAAAAAGAGTTGCATCGGGAAAGAGGAGCCCTCGAATGCACATGCCAATTGAATGGAATGGCAGGAACAAAGGAAATGGACAGGTCAGCTTCCCTCCTGGCCAGTCGACTAAAAAGCCTTTCACAGTTGTCTGTCCGATTCGTAATAGAATAGTTGAATTCCGAAAAGAGTAAGAGACTTTGGCTTTGTTTGACCTTATGGTCTGACCGCGTGACCTCCACGATCATTCATTCTCAACACTGGATTGGTTCCACATTCTCTAATTGTTTTATACTCAGTTATTGACAAGGATAAATAATCATCCATTATCAAATGCTATATATACACTCGATTTGATAATTAATAATAATTTTTTTTATCTCCATAAGTAACATGGGAAAATATTGTATTCGTGCAGAAATCTTTACGTTTTAATGTCCCCTAAGTCCAACAGTGTAGTTTTTTCCGTAAGGAGAAATAAATAAGGTCCCTGATTGATGCAAATAAACACATATATATATATATATATATATACTTACTCGTATATAATTTATTTGTTGGAGACTATACCTTCGAAGGTTTGACCTTCATCATCACATTAGAAATATTTTATGAGTTCTTTCTCATGGGTTCAAATACTCGATTGGATGTAAGTAGACTTCTTTTATTGTAATAGTAAGCTGGTCCCTTGAGAAAAGTTTGTAATTACTTTTACAATAAAACGATTTCACCTTCTTAGAATTGGTTATTTGAACCCATGAGAAAAAATAGATAGAATATTACTAATTAAAAAAAAAAAACTGATGATGAAAGTCAAACTTCGAAAATATAATCACAAACAAATAAATTATATATATGCATTAATTAGAGGACCTATGAGTCATCTACTCTAGGAAACTATACCTACATTTTAGAGTAAATGTAGTTTTTAATAAATATCTAGGCCTCTCTCTCTCTCTCTATGTGCGTATGTGTGTACGAATATAGTCAAATTTTATTCTCAATACTTACTCAAAAACAAAAGAGAAATTCAATATTTTGGTGATTTGGAAGTTTTTACTTTACCATGGCCACATATATAAGTTTATTTTAAATAAAAATCTGTTAAATCAAAACTGGATTAAGTAATCTTAATAATTTTTATTATACATGTTAATAATGTTTCGTTAAAATGACGAACAAATTATTGTTTATATAGATTAACAAATCTCAAAATGGCGGCCATCTTAATTTTCCGCCTTTATATCTCACTAATCGTTAATTTAATTAAATTAAATTATTTACTAAAATTTTAAGCTTTTTATAGTTAACAAAATGACACCTTATTTTTGAAAATCGGTTAACAAACGACCGAGTTATAATAAAAAAATTGACGACATAATTCTAATATACTTAACAATGACTAACCATACAAACGATAATAAAAATAAACGAATAACTCGGTTGTTTGTCAATCAATTTTAAAAAATACGGTGTCATTTTTTTCGCAATAAAGAGCTTAATATCTTATCAAATAAAACATACTTTGATAAAACTAACGTTTACTTAGAAATAAAGCTTTGAAAATTTATGTCATTTACCGCCAGATATAGGCCCCGAGAAAAATAAAAATGCAAAAACTAACCGCCCAAAATGGGCGATGGCAAGATCAACAAAACGAAAATCTAGGATCTTGGGCCAAATTCAGCCAAATTTTGTATACATAATCAGTGGGTCCCCAGAAGACTAAAAATGCAAAAACTAGCCACCCAAAATGGGCGGGGGGAGGGTGTCGCCAGCTAATATTAAATATAAGAGAGAAGCGCGGTGTATGGTAAAGTCATGCGGATGGCCACATCAGCTTATTTTCTTAGCGAAAGGTTTTAGACACTTTTTAGCAATCCCAAGAGATTGTCATCTACCAAATCCGAGTTGTCATGGATCATTTTTATTACATGACAGAAGAATTGTATTCACTTCCTCGGGAATCGAATCCGAGTGCCAAAAACGCTATCCGCCCACTTCCCCAAAGAGGATTCAACCCTTTTGACATGTAATAAAAATTAAGCTAAAGAAAATCACAATTGGTCGTCATCTACTTTTAGTGAATCCAAGTTATTATGGGTATTTTTTATTACATGTCAGAACGATTGTATCCACCCCTTCAAGATTTAAGAACACCAAGTTCCGAAATAAGGCCTATTGAGTCGTCTTCGAGCCAAAACCAATCTGACGTATATAATACGCTTAATATATGTTTATTCAATTATTCAATCTAAATTATTTAAAAATTTTGCCCTCAAATGACTAATCTAAACATACAGCCAAACCTTTTAGTTACAGTTTAGTGATGGGTTTCATCCTTGTTTTATATGTTGCTGTAAAAACGCGTTTCATTGAATACCTTTGTGGCAACTAAAATTTACTGATGTTGGCTGAGTTTGGTCCAAAGGTCAAGAATCTTCATTTTTTTACCTTCCACCTCATTTTGGGTGTTTATTTTCAAAAAAATTTTAAACGAAAATGTCAAAAATTACATCTTCTACAACTTTGCTTCTAATGAGGATGTAATTTTTCGTTTAAAAAAATTGAAAATAAACACCTAAAATGAGGCAAAGGTCAAAAATGAAGATTCATGACCTTTTGGACCAAAGTCAACCAGCATCAGTAAATTCTAGTTGCCACAAAGGTATTCAGTGAAACGCGTTTTAACTAGTACGAACCCGTTCTTAATAAAAACCGGTTTTTACTGCAACATATACATGTCCTACCTCGAAGGACAGACATTAGTCCAGAATATTTTTTGTCACTCGGGTTGAATTCTCGTGGGAGTGAATACAAACCTTCTGACATGTAATAAAAATGATCCATATTTATTCAGTAGAAGATAATGTCTTGGGAATTTCTTTAGAAATCTTAAGTTAATGCTGCTCTTGTCAATTTAAACTTTTTATTAAATAAACTTCTGAACGAGTGTAGCTAATGAGTTGACAATTGGCATAGTTTTCACTTTTATGTCAAATTTAAACAGTTGGCAGACTCAACATACAACAATAAATCTCGCCCTATGTTAAAGCTCTATTAATATATCTAGTGTTTGGTAAAAACTAATTTTTATTAGATAACCTGTTACTTCTCTAATTGTCCTGAGCCATCAGGAAAGTTTTTTTTTTTTTATTTATGATTATTTAAGTGTTTGGCAAAATATTTATTTTCATATTTTAAACTAAAGAGTCTAATAGCTAAATTGATCTCTGTTTTTTTATTTTACTGATTACAACCCTTATACTATCAGTGAGGTACTAAATTTCTTCTCGTTGTACTATACTCGTATATATCAAATAATAAAGATTTTATTAAAACACAATTCTTATTTTTGAAATATCAGAGTTCTGAGAATTTTTGTTTTAGAGATTTTCTCGGAATATGGCATTATTAATTAAAAAATATGCGCGCCTCAACCCCTCGTTCCAAGGGTAGGCTTTCATACTACTTCATTAAATGAATTCAATTTTTTTTTAATATGGTGTGTGACTATTCCACGATTAATACACGTTCAAGTGTAGACTTTGAGTGCTCATTTAGTTCAACTAATACTACAAGTATTATAACATTGTTATTGAAATTCATACTTATATATTCCTGGTACATAAAAAAATTTACACTAAAAAAAAAAATACTTCCATGATGCATTAAAAAGGATAAAATATATTATTTTATCCTTTTTAGTATTCATTTTTTTTACATTTTTTAAAAAGTTTATAATTTTTTAATTAATATTATCGCTCCTCGCTCGTATATTTATCAATTATTTCTAATTAATAACAAAACATATAACTATACATAAATATAATTATTATATTCCTTAAAAGATTTCAAGGCAATTTTTCAGATTTGACGTTTCTTTTGAGATCAAGAAAATTGATTTTTAATAAATGTCTCTGTGATTATCTGCATTAGTCAGTAGGAATTTTAAATTTTTAACAGTACTTCATTATTTTATTGTTTTTCAAAATTTTCCAAAAAGATTAAAAAGTATCGTTAAAAAATGAAAAAACATGTAATATAAGAGTTCTTAACCTTTTTTATTCCAAGGATCTATTTTCCAGCCAAGGTGAATTCACAAATAGTTTTGAATGCATAAAACATAATTAAACAACAAACCAGTCATAGAGAAATACATTTATAAAATAAAAACAAATGATATACTAACATTATATGCTTCTTTCTTAACACAATATTTATTATGGTATAATTATACTGTTTATAATTTACACTGAACAAATATGTTTACTTCAGAGAGTACTAACTTTTTTTGCATTGAACTATTATACTAATGTTTTCCTTTCAAAGAATTAACACTTAATTAAGAAATCGTCCAGTAACTTTCGCCTTAGCTAAACGAACGAACAGTTTAAATTTTCAATAATGTAGATTGAATATTCTGATAAATATACCTACTATACCTACATAGATAAAAAGAAAAAAAGTGCTACATAAATCAAGGGACATGTATTTGGCATTTTTAGTTGGAAGAAGATCACGTTAATAAAGCCTGACGTTTTAAAAATACTAATTAATAAAAAGAAATGACTGTGCAAATTGAATCTGCGCATAAAATGTTGTTAGAGAAGTTCTAAAAAATGATAGGATAATTTCAAAAGACAGTTAAAGTCAACGTCGTTTGGTGCACATACCAGATTAATATATTTCTCTAGGTATTAAAGATGACATAATTTTTGATTTAATTTTTATAAATTGAATAAAAGGAAAAGCTTATTCAATTATAATAAATCATTTGCAATGAAAAGTCATATTTCTTTTCAATAAATAATATGTTTACTGCTGCTGATAATAATTTCTTTTGAATGCAGTTGAAGAAACAAAAAACGCTATTGTTAGCCTTTAAGCTGATTACGTAGATCAGGTGATTATAATTATGCCAATATAAGTGCGTATGAAAAGTCGTTAAATAAAGAAAAATTAAAAAACTAAATTAAGTAGCTATACCTATATTTAAAATGTAATGGTTATTCATCTCTTATAACCCTTCGAATTGGGATTAATCAATATCAAATTGGGAACATGGATTTTCAAAATGCGATCAATCATTTTTAAAATAGGAATAGTTACAATGATTTTTAATTTAAAATTCATTACTTATTCCTTTTTATATTAATTATTCTCAATTTGGAATTGATTAATCAAGGTTTCAAAATTCATTATTACCAATTTGAAATTAATTACGAATATTTTAAAATTGATTAATCCCAATATTAATTTGAAAATGTATAGAGGAATGGAAATTAATTTTTGAAAAAAATTTGCTAACCAAAAAAAATAATAAATTAAATCTTTTTAAATTTAGAAGAATGTAAAATAATTACTATAACTTATTTCTATGATATCATCTAAAAATGAAATTTACCGAAGATGCAAAAATATTACTAATTGATTTTACTTCATAGGGTTTACCTTTTTGAAAAATAAAAGAAAAGTAAAAAATTATTCATTGAAAAATCGTTTAGATATAAACAAAAAATGATCAGCATATTCAAATGATGCCATATTCGAAGAAATTTGCAAAAAAAAGCGAAGATTAAAATAAAATTTCAAAAAAATGAAGAGTACTTTTTTAGAAATTCGCCAACCGCAACTGAAATATAAGGATGTATATCGTATTATTCGATAGACCCGGATGGTAGGCTTTGCCTAAAAGCCTGCCTACCAGGCGGCCCTAGTATTAAAATCATTCGAAATTTTTTTGCTCATTGGGTTTAAAAATATCTTAAGCGAGAAGAAAAATAAATTTCAAACCTTTTTTTTCTGTCTGTGTGTCTGTCTTAATTCTGTTGCTACTAATAACTCAAGAACAGTAAGTATTAGAAAGCTCGTTTTGGTGCCAAAATGGTAGTATATCAAATACTGAAAAAACTGGTTAGATTTTGGGCTCTCTAGCTTTAGAAAGTCTGGTTCAAAAATGAAGAAAATACCATTTTTTCTCAAGATAATTAAAATAAAAAATAAATTAATAATAGTTTATTAAAACAAAATCTTTTCAATTATATTATATGATATTTAACTTTATAGCTAGGGCGGCTCTAACTGTATTGAGTCCTTAGTTATTAGTGTTTCCTCTAATTTCTATAAATATACTTAAATCTATATATATCTTTTTTAAATTAAAAAAACTAATTAATTGAAAAATCTTTAGAGTGTTCTGGTCTGAATTTGAAATGGAGGAATTGAACCTGATCGAGGTGAATGTAAACTTGACATATAATAAAATAAAATAAAATCTAATTGAAAAGTTTTTATTTTGCCGAGAGTAGCAGAGTTGTTGATTCACAAAGGGAAACAAAGAGGTTTTCCTCTGCTTGATGCAAATAAACATACACACATATATATAATTTATTTGTTTGAAACTATAGTTTCGAAGGCTTGGCCTTCATCATCAGTTTTTTTTTTTAATTATAAATATTATTTTTCATGGGGTCAGTATCGCGTTGGATATTGAAGGCCAAGCCTTCGAAACTATAGTCTCAAACAAATAAATAATATATATATATATATATATATCCATACAAAATCCATTACCTGAGATTCAGTAGGGGAAACTACTGATTTTCAGTTAATAAATTTAAGAATATATGTAGAAATTTAACGAATCTCGTAGTTTTCCCACGAGGTCTTTAGTGCAATGTTCACAATGACTTCAAACCTAGCTAAACAATTAATAAAAAAAAATGATTAAGAACTTTGAAAAATAATTGTTGTATTTAACCCAGAGAAAATTTATTTTGCCGCTTAGCTAGAAGAAAGAACTGTTAAAATCTCCAAAAATAAATTAATCCGCGTATACCTATATATATATTATTATATTGAAAGATTATTAATACGCTTGGCTTGGTCAGAAAATTCAGAATTTGTTTTCATTAGTCTCCGCTATCATCAATTATCATTTAAATCTCGCAGTGCGTTATTTATTATAAAATAAAGCAAAAACATTTAT
Source organism: Forficula auricularia (assembly GCA_024734495.1). Classification (NCBI taxonomy): domain Eukaryota; kingdom Metazoa; phylum Arthropoda; class Insecta; order Dermaptera; family Forficulidae; genus Forficula; species Forficula auricularia. The sequence goes on along the minus strand of JALMQS010000101.1, from coordinate 233,220 downwards.
TTCTTTAATTATTTTAACACCATCACTTGAAACAGAGGGGGTACAAGTGGAGGGATGCTTCATCAACGGACAGCGAAAATTAACATAAAACATAAGTATTTTCTGCATATTTGTTATTCTAGCCTACTCTTATTTCGTAAATAATTTTAATTAATAAAAATATAATTTTTATATCATAATTAACATTAGATACTTATGTAGGAATTAAGTAGTATTTTCATAAATAATATGGGTATAATTCACAACCATCATATATTAATTAATATAAATAAAAAGTAAAAAAAAAATGAATTAATTTGAGGTTAGCTCGGATTGGATCGGAGCAAACCGGAACTAGAGGCGCCGAGAAAGGGGTTGTAGCCCCGAGGCCCGGCCTCTAAAGCACCTTACAAAATAAAATCGGAAAGAGTGGTTTCCTGCATGATTTTAACATATTATATTTAATAATAGGGGGTGTCCGGGGCCTGCATAAGCTTTTTGTGGGGGTCCCACTTTGGAAATTATAGAATATTAGGTATTAAAGCTCGTGAAAAACTAAAAACTCTTGCTGTGATTTATTATTTAATAAGATTCTTCAAAAACTTAAGTGACTTATGTAGAATTTAAATTTTATAAATTAAAGGGGTTTTAGTCACATAAAATAAATAAGTACAGTAATTTTAATCAATTATTATTAATTATTTGATTGATTTACCAGATAGTTTCGGTCACCCCTGGTTGACCATCTTCATCAGTAGTAGTGAAAATTGAAACATATTATAAGATTTTTTATACAATTAGACAAAATAAAAACCATACAATTTCACATTTAAACAGGGTGGGGCATAAAAATCTCCCACACTTTGAAAAGGTATAAAAAAATGAAAAAATTAACTATAAAAAAGCTGAATATATTTTTGAAAAGAACATAAATTTTTTTTTATAAATGTGTTTTAAACATTATATCAAACAAAAAAAAAGGGGGGGCGGGAGCAAAAATGAAAATTCTAGTCCTTTCGACCAAACTCAACCAAATTTTGTATACATATTCTGTGGACCCCCAGAAGGCTAGAAATCCAAAAACAAACCACCCTAAATGGGGGGAGGGTCAACAATGAAAATTCTAGCCCTTTCGGTCAAAGTCAATAAAATTTTGTATACATAGTTTGGTCGAAAAGGCTATAATTTTCATTTTTGACCCTCCACCCATTTTGGGTAGTTAGTTTTTGCATTTCTAGCCTTCTGGGGGTCCACAGAATATGTATACAATATTTGGTTAAGTTTGGTCGAAAGTGCTAGAATTTTTTTGATCCCCCCCCCCCCTTTTTTTTGTCAGATATAATGTTTAAAACAGATTAAAAAAAAAAATATATTTTATGTTCTTTTCAAAAATATATTCAGTTTTTTCTAGTAAAATTTTTTCATTTTTTTATACCTCTTCAAAATGTGGTAGATCTTTATGTCTCACCCTGTACATACAATTTCATTCGAGATTGAAATATGTCACTTTGCATACATAAACATATAACTCATTCTTAACTTTTACTAACATGGATATTTCAATAATTTATAAACACTTGTCATTGATTAGAATCCATTTTGAATTGATGATCAATTAAAGATTTTTTATTATACATTTTATAATCAAGTCTAAATTAACTAAATCTCTCATTACATACTGATCTATTCGAAAAACATATTAAGAAGGACTCATTTACTTTCATACTAATACATATCTATATAATTAAATATACACCTTTAACACATTTTTCTTAACATTCATATTTGTTCAAGCACACAATCAAAGAAAAAACAAACACACTCACAACAATGAAACAATTAGACTGTAGGAATCTGAAATTACTGTATTTGTTTATTTTATGTGACTAAAAAACCTTATAATTTATAAAATTTATTATTTAATATAATAATACAGAAAACTGTTTTTATATTTTTTTAAATTAAATTAAATTTCTATTTTTTTTTTTTTTTTTTGTAATTTCGTTATTTTTAGGGTTCTGTTCAAAAGTAAAACTGAACAATTTTAGTGCCGTTACAATATCTGTCGACCGAAAACTAAATAAATTACAAAAATTAGACTTAAAAACTATATAAGTATTTTTTTCCTCAAAATCAAAAATAGATTTAAAATTTTAATCAAATGTATTTTTAGGAGGGTCAAATATTTGGTAGGGTTAAAAAAATATTTTTTACTTAAGGGTGTGTGTTATTTTCTTAAATAATTCATTAAGTAGAATAAGGCTCTATTTTTAAAAAAATATTCACTTTTAAAACGAGGGATGGTAAAATAAACATTTAGAGATCATTTTTGTAAGTAATGATTTTGGTATCAAAGTTCAAAATTCTAGCACTCGAATTTATTTATTTAAGATTGTATTTAAAATCGAATTTATTAATATTTATACATTAACAAACGATTTAATATTATTAGTGATTTTAATAATGTGATCAAAAAATGATTAATTTAAAATTCACTTGAAAAAATTTCCAAACATTGATATCGATGGAAATGAGACAATACCAGGTGTGTGTGTTTTAAAGAAGAACAAAAAATTGTTTAACTAAGTTGGTGTGACTCTTAGAAATGATAATTGAATGTGATTTATGCTAAATAAACAGCAATTAGTTATCCTTTCATAAAAATTTACTTTGCATCACCGAGTTTAAATTGTAAATATAGATCTTGAGCTTCTATAGTAAAAGTATTAATGATTTAGATTGCTAATTCTCTACATCATGAAAATTATATTTAAATATAATATAAAATAATTGAAAATCATTAGACACCATCGGGGTACTAGAATCTCTCTTGAAGTGCCCACTAACCAAATATATTTTACCAGCTGCGAAGCCCGCCTTCGGCGGGAATCTTGTTAGCCATGGCGCGTGTTTGAAAATCTTAGATTTTAAATTATTAAACATTAAAAAAATGAACAGAATCTTGAACAAGATTTCAATTATTCTTCCAATGTTATAATTTAAAAGAGTTATAAAAATATCGTTTGATGAAGGGTGAGGAGTGCACTTCATCAATTACTACATGATTATTTATTATATTTCTAGTCGCTTCAGTTGATATTATGGATTTCTATTTTTTTCTTTACCATTGTTTTAACACATTCGCTGTGTTCATTATTTCTATAGAGAAATTATTTTTTTCTACACTATTTTACTGGTTTAAGAAAAATTTATTTTAGAATTAAAACTAAACCAATAACGTATCCTTCTAAATATAAGTTAAAGTTTTATCAATTGAATCCACCATACCTATCAAAATTAGTTTAAAATTATAGAACTAAGCCAGCCAACTGCGAGTCGGTTCGAAAACGGGAGTTGCGTAATATCTATGTTCCACAAAAGTACTTATTTATCATTGTTAGAAGAGAATTCTCAGAATCCTCTGAGTCGAAAGAGTCACAAACAGAGACGTAAGCAGGTATTGACAGCTCAATAACGAATATCAATTTATTAAAATGAGAATTAAAATAAATCTATCTTTAAAAAAACAATTTTTAGATTTGAGAATTGTTTCGTGAAATTAGAAAATTTGTTAAAATTTAAATAAAATAAAAAAATTGTCAAAATTTAACAAATAATTTAACAAATTCGTTGAAATTAGGTGAATAAATTATATATTTTATTTTACTATCAGTGGTTCCATCCAGTGGCGTAGCCATAAAATTTTCATGGGGCGGGGGGGAGGGGGAGTCAACCCTCAAAGCAAAATATTTAGTGGGAATTTTTTTTATTAAAACAAATAGGTACTTCAAGAAATTAAAAAAGAACATAATTCTTGATTAAACATATTAGCCAAGTATATAGGGGGGGGGGGTTCAGCTTACATCGGGAAAATATTTTTTTCCAGGATCGTTTGGTATGGTGTGAGTAATCTAAGTTTGCGACCTCGAAAGTGTGGGGGACAACTTTTGGTGGCCGAAGAACCTATAAATTTTCGGACTTTTGTCAGTTTTTCGCTTATAACTCGAAAACGATCCATATTTTGCAAATAACCGTCCTATAGTAAATTAAAGAAGAAACAATTTCTCGTCGATTAAAAAATGCAAAAGTAATTCGATTTTTATGGGGAACAGCCCCCTGGATCACTTTTGAATATCCCAAAAACTCGTACTTTTTTCGATTTTTTCCCATTAGATTAGATTAGATTGATTTCTATCTCATTCTCCATGAAATTTTATTGAATTGAACGTGTAGTTGGACCACTTTTTTTTCATAAAATTCTTAGATTTATAGATATCCAGCATTTTCCGGAGAGGATATGATCCGAATCCTCAAAAGTGTCATGGAAAATGCAGGGTATCTATAAATCTAAGAGTTTTATCATTAAAGTGGTCCAAGTAAACGTTTACGTCAATAAAATTTCCTATAGAATAAAATAGGAATCAAGGATGAGTGGTTTTCATTTTATGAAGGAAAAACTGAGATTTTTTGTAAAAAATTGCAGTTGGATTTTTTTTTAATCGACGCGAAATTGTGTCTTCATCAATTTACTATAGGACGGTTATTTACAAAATATGGATCGTTTTCGAGTAATAAGCGAAAAACTGGAAAAAGTCCGAAAATTTCGAGTTTTTTCGGCCACCAAAAGTTGTCCCCACACTTTCGCGGTCGCAAATTTAGATTTTCAAACTTAGTATAGCCATACCATACCAAACGATCCTAGAAAAAAATCTTTTCACGCAATTAATGTAAGCTGAAACACTTTTTGGATCCTCTATATACTGGGTTATATGAAATATATTTAATTAAGATAAGTTTGCCATAGGGGTTTGTCGTTGCCGTTACTCATCCCATGAGCTCTGCCCTTGGGGGGGGTTCTGGACCCCCCCCGTGGCTACGCATCTGGTCCCATTATGAAAGAATCTCCAGTTCATTAGCCTAATCATCAAAGTCTCCAGAAGAAGAATTTTCTTATTATCTGTATGCCTCTATTTTTGGGTCTGGTTCGTTTTTAAATGGCATCTTAGTCGAGAAATAGAGCAGAAGAAGCGGTAGATAGTAGGAATGGTTCCAATTTTTAGCCTATAGAAGTATAAAAATCAGATTCAGTAGATTCACTCGTAATTTTCTTTAGAAATCTTGAGTCGGCAATTTGAACTCTTATGAACCTACCGGGTCCTACACCACAAACTATCAGATTTTGACTTTGACATTATTCATTTGTTATAAACCGCCCATATTTAATTTGGTGATATTGGCGTGACTACCGAATTAATGTGTAACCAACCTGAACCTACCTCAAGCTAGCATTCTAACCGAATCGAATCTGTCTTTTTTTTTAAGTAAATGAACCGAACCGAATTTGATTATGACGAACCCAAATTACTGTATTTTTTTATAATGATATTGATACGATAAGAACTTGCACAGAAAAGGTTCAATCTCTATAGTCCGCGATGTACCCTTGCATCTTGCAAATAAGAAGAGATTTAGGGATTGGGTCATAGTTGAAGGAATTCGTGAATTAGTGTCTTGAAAGATTGAAGGTTATATGTCGCTGGGAAGACGGTCGAAGGAAGAGAGTTTCAGTCTTTAGATGTCATAGGGATAAACGAGCTGGCGAATGCGTTTGTTCGGTTAGTATTCAATTTAAGCGCTTAGGGGTGTTGAGTCTTAGAAAATCGTGTATTTCGCGCAAATGAAGCCTTTGGAGGGATAATTTTTATTTAAATTAAAAAAATATATCTTTACGAAAATATGATTTTTTGAGATACTAAAATACTAACACAATAAAATAAATTAAAAAAAAAAAATAATCCGGCCAAATGTGAGCAGGACTCGCAATCGGAGGTTTTAGTATCTATTATATACAGGGAGAATATTGTAGGTTCTAGGTGAAATATATTAATAAAATTTAAATTTAAATCAAAAAATACAAATTACTAGGCAGGATTCCCAAATAAAAGAAAAATTGCTTGTGAACATGACTCTAAATAATAGCCCATCTTCAGGAGTTCACATAGAAAACTGAATACAAAAGTAGAAAATTGTTTAGAGGTAAATGTTTTTTATTACTAAGTTAAAAATTTACCTCTAACAATTTTCTATTTTTGTATTCATATTTCTACGTAAACTCCTGAAGATGGGCTCGTAAACCGAAATATATATATAGTCTTGCTCACAAGCAATTTGTCTTTTATTTGTGAATCCTACCCAGTAATTTATATTTTTAAATTTAAATAAAATTTTTATCTATTATATATAATTATATGTTTATTTCAATGGCCCGTCGCTCCGAGAATTCAATATTTCGGCCCGTCCATAGGCCGATAGAGAGCAAATAAATGATTATATCTTCGAAAATACTTGATATATCATATCCGTTCTTATTTGCCATTGATAAAGAGAAAATGAAGGAATTCATGGAATTTTTTTATAATTTTAAGTCAAGCCATTTCTAAACACCGACAGCTACAAAAATCACATATAAATGGCCACTCTCTACCTCTCATTTCGATTTTTAAAGCAACTTTTTTTTTTAATTAATTCTAATTCTATTTAAAAAGATCTTTACAAAGCTTCCTCACACCTCGTGATAAATACCATAAATAAGAATAGAAAAACATATGAATTGTAAATTTCAAGTTTGTATACTACGCTCTCACATACCGATATTGTAGCGATAATATGATATTGAGTTCAGTTTTAATTTTTAAATGAAACCCAAAAAAAGACAAAAAGTAGTGCTTGGAACTGCAGAGTTATAAAAAAGGTCCCGATTTCCAATCTATTAGGTAGATTAGTAAAACATTAAACAATCAATTTTGAAAGAAATTTTTGATTTTTTCAAAATCATAGATATATTTTCATTTATTATTAAATTATTATATATTGCTATCGTGACATTGCACATCACTGTGGTCTTATACAAGGAGGAAGAAACAGTGAATATTACCAAACGCCAGTGATGAGAATGCTTGCAGATTTTTTTGCAACAATTTTTCTAACTTGTCAATTCTACTTCTATGTTTTACTAGGTAAATGTTTTCACTCCGCTTTTGACAGTGATTGTACTTTTTAGAAAAATAAATAAATAAACAGAGAAAATGAACAAATAGCAAATTTGTACATGTTTGTTCTATTCTGGCTAAATAAAGCGCAGTTAGGAATCCCTAAAAGCGCTTTTCAAAAAATAATAAATAAAATGCAATTGATAAAAGAAACTCATTGGAAGGTTTTCCAGATAAAGAGACAGAGGGAAAGGACGGGGGCATTAATCAAGCGCGCGCAAAATTTTAATTAGAAACCTTAGATGCAATAAAAATGAATTAAAAAAAGATATATATATATATATTTTAAAAACAATCTTTTATTACAAAATGCACTATTTTTCTTCAGTGATCAAAAAATGTCCATTCTCACATGATTAAAAATAAAAGCATAATCATATTTAAATTTAATAGCGCCCACGCTTTTATTTTTAGTAATGTAAGTATGGACATATTTTGAATATTAAAGATTTTTTTTCTCTTTAGTGAGTTGTGTAATGAAAGCGTGATTAAAAAAAAAAAATAGTAAATAAAAATAAAAAATTATCGCAAATACCTAGATAAGTATGAAAAATTTCAAGAAAATCGGCATGGTATAAGTGGAATAAAATTTGATGGCAAGTTATTATTTGACATTTTTAATTTGACATATAGGAGAGAAACCAAATCAAATACTAGGAAATAGACTTTGATTTATCAATATCTTACAAGCAGTGTGATTTGTTGGCAATGTTTACATTATATTGTTTTATGTTTTTGGTGTATATTTTTCCCAATTGTTGAATAAAATCCTATTGTCATTGCAATATACCTATGTTTACAAAATTTATAAAAAATTGGCATGTTGGAAGTATGTCAAACTTTGATTACACGATTTTACCAAGATAAACAGTCACATAGACAGCGTAAACGAATTAAAAAAAACATGTAAAACTGCAATTTAAATGTTAGTAAATTGTTAGAGTCAGACAGGATTTCGGGTGTTTGTTGAGTTGAATGCTGGCAGCCAGCCTCGTCCCTTGCTTCATCCTATTCTTAAGGGCTCGATCAGGTGACAGGCTGCCTTGTGTCCATTGTGTAAGCAAGAAGTGTAGGGGAGGATGCGAAAATACCCTGTGCGTTATGTAAGCAGGCTTACCTGCTTGGCGGCCGAGCAGGGCCAGAAGGAAGAGCAGCCTTACAGGTGTCTGTGCCATGAGCGTTGCCGATGTTGCCTGTTGGCCGACCACGAGGTAACTGACTGCGAGAACCGGCCGGCCGCTTGAGGGGCGAGCACGCGCATCAGGAGAAAGCCACTTCATTGAGACCGCACTCAAGGTAGCCACGCCACCGAGCCGCCGAAATAGACACACACAAACACACACACACGTCGCTTAAAAATAACAGGTCATATTATTAACCCCAACTAACGTCTGTCTTCGGGCCAATTAGGACACCCAGTGCAATCGCTCTTATCTAAGGTCACTAACGCGACCCCCCATGCCTGAAGCCCCCTCTGGTGGCTGTCCTTGTCACCACATCATATCTCACCTGGTGTGCTTCCCCTCTTCTTTCCTTCTTCACTTCCTTATCACCTCTCTCTGTCCGTCTTGGGATCCAATTGGACTCCAAGACTCCTACTCAGCCAAGTTCTTTCACATATGTTCTGACTGGCTGCTTAACTAGCTCTATGAACAAGTCGTGCCGCGACGACGAGCGGCTAATTAAATATTTGAAAAAATGTTATTTTGTCGAGAGTAGGAACGTTGTTGATTCTTACGGAGATATCAATGAAGTTGTCCTCTGCTTCGTGCAAATAAGCATATACCAGTGGTGTCACCGCAAATTTAGCACTACCGGAACGCTGAAATTTCGGGGGGGGGGGGGGGGGCTGGGGAATCCCGAGGTCCTCCCCGGAAATTTTTGGTAACATATGTTCCCAAAACCAGTGCCGGAACCGCGTTTCGGCACCATGACAACACTGATATACCCGAGTTATTTTATTAACTTGAGTTGTTTACCAAAAAAGAATTTAGTCTTTTTGATTTTAAGTCGATTCTTCCATGTTTTCAGTAGAGGTTGCCATTAATAGTCAAAACATCAAAAATAGAATGCAATAAGGTTATTCATCTAGTATTAGATAAGAATCGATCGTTATTTTTGATTTTAAGCCGATTCCTCCATGTCTTCAGCAATGGTTACCAATAATAATCGAAGCGTCAAAAATCTAATGTAAAATTGTTATTCCTCGAGTAGTATATGAGAATCGATGGCTATTTTTGATTTTAAGTCGATTCCTCCATATCTACAGCAATGGTTACTAATAATAAGCGAAACGTCAAAAATCCAATATAGAATGGTTATTCCTCAAGTACTAGATGAGAATCAATCGCTATATTTGATTTTATGTCGATTCCTCTCTGTCTTCAGCAATGGTTACCAATAAAAACCGAAACGTCAAAAATTCAATATAGAATAGTTATTCCTCAAGTACTAGATGAGAATCAATCGCTATTTTTGATTTTAAATCGATTCCTCTATCTCTTCAGCAATGGTTACCAATAAAAACCGAAACGTCAAAATTCCAGTATAGAATGGTTATTCCTCAAGTACTAGATGAGAATCAATCGCTATTTTTGATTTTAAATCGATTCCTCTATGTCTTCAGCAATGCTTACCAATAAAAACCGAAACGTCAAAATTCCAGTATAGAATGGTTATTCCTCAAGTACTAGATGAGAATCAATCGCTATTTTTGGTTTTAAGTCGATTCCTTTATGTCTTCAGCAATGCTTACCAATAAAAACCGAAACGTCAAAATTCCAGTATAGAATGGTTATTCCTCAAGTACTAGATGAGAATCAATCGCTATTTTTGGTTTTAAGTCGATTCCTCTATGTCTTCAGCAAATGTAACGGATAAGAAAAGAACGCAGTTGCTATGGTTACTTATAAACTTTCCTCCCAAATTTTTATCATTTCACTCTTACTTCGTTAGGTTAAATGAGTCCTATATTAAACAGATCAAATGAATAAATTTTAAAGAATTTAAAAATCTTACTTTAAAGTAAAATACTTTAAAATATAATTTTACTAAAAACTTTATTTAACCTTTTTTGTGGTCCCCAAGGTACTTAATTAGGATATTAAATTTCATCAAAATTGGTTAAGTCATTTTAAAGATATTTAGAAAAAACTAAAAAAGTACTGAAATAAATAATATTGTATAATACTAATTTTCGTGGGCTGATATGTACCAAAAACTAATCAGCGCTTCATTTTGTTAAAATAATGGTAGGTTTTCAATTTCATTTCAATCGGTGCAAAGGTGTGGAAAAAATCGTGAACGAAAAAACGATAACATCCATACATCCATCCATCCATCCCCACGCACTTCCAAAAAAATGGCACTTTTTGGCCTCTCGACGAGATCCCAGGTAATTTTTGGCAAAACCGTCACGTGCTAAAATTCAATCTAATTGAATACTACAATTTGTGACCATAATTGAGACCATGGGTTCCGTAGTCTTTACCTGAGGACTCTTTGAAGTCGCGCTTGCCGCGAGACCGATTGCAATACTGCTTCGCATTGGATAAAGTAAAAACACAATAACAACAATCACAAGTACAAAACAAAACATCACGGAAATTCAACATTGACAGACCGCAAGCAAGGCATCGCCAATCACATGCAATTCGATCACTCGATCACATATACAAGGACATACCCAGATTTTTGGTTAGAATGGGGGAAGGGCGTTTTTAGTTGTATTACAATACTTAGGAGTTCTCTCTCGGTAATACTTCTTCGTTTGACATATGTTCGGTCCAGGGGATCTGGAGCATTCTTCGTAGCGTCCACATCTCAAATGATTCTATTCAGTTCAGTGTTCTGACCTTAAGCGACAATTTATCTACCCTGTACAACAAAATGAACCATACATAGCACCTGATTACTCGTAGTCGAAGATCAACCGGCAAAGTTCTCTATTTTCATATATGTGGTTTTTGCAATTCCGATAAGCGTCTTTACCTCTTCATCAAAGCCACTGAGGCATTATCTCCGTTATAATATTATGTAATAAGAGTATGTTTTGTTAATAATAATAATAATAGCGGGCACCAAAGTCATTTAGAGCTTATGACATCTAAATGTCGTAAAAATATTCACTCGGTCAGCACTTTCGCTTGCACTAGAAAATAAATAAGACTGAGGCTAGAGTGCATTCTCCTCTTTTATATATGTACTTATCCTAAAATGGGAACTTGGAAACTTTGATGCCGTCATCAAAATTGCTAATTTAGCAGGATATGTACCGTTAACTTATAGGGGTTTATGTTTGTTTACATCAAGCAGAAGACAACCTCACAGCTTTTTCCTTAAAAAATCGAATTGATATATATTCATTCGTGTATTTGAATCTATAAGTAATTTTATTTAAGTATAGATGGAAATAAAAATAACGAAATTTCGAATATTTAAAAACTCTTCTTCTTCTCATATTTTCATTTTCTAAAATATTTATTATTTCAGTAATTTATTTGCTATGACACTAACCAAGTCTATAGTTATATCATTCTAGTACAAGGAGACAAGGAATTGGGGTTTTCTAGACAATCACAATTAATTGATCATTTCTCTCTTGGACTAAAATTTGTCAGGACTTGTCTTTTAGTTCTCTGCACGTTCTTACATGTCAATAGATAATGGATAGTCAGGAATTATTATATTCGTAACCCGTTTAAAAAATAAATTATCATTCCTCATATCCTTCTTTAATTCCTTTAGATTTAAACCAGGGCTGACCAACCCGTGGCCCATATGAAGTCATAAATTTCCATAAAACATTGAGATTTATAAGTAGATACTAGAAAACAGACAACAATTTGGTCTGATAATTTTTTTTCTCTAAAATAAGAAATCTGAAAATCTACTGTGAAGTTTTCATAAAATAAAAGTGCTAATTTTAAATTTTGAATCTGGAACTAGATTTCAAGATTTCCGAAAAAAATAATCATCATTTTGGTCTATTTTCGACTCCATTTTCATTAGAAAAAAATTTTATACTTGCAAACTTTCTGATTGAATCTTCTACAACAACAATTAGATACCGATCTGAAAAAAAAATGAATATTGTCTCTTTATTAGAATTTTATATTAATTATCTAACCAGGAAAAAATATAAACAAATACTAATACATAATATCACTTTTTGTAAGTATGTAGGTATTTATTTCTACATTATTAACTATCTTTGTTGAATAACAAATATCAATAGAATTATGATATTTTATCCACGGCCCGAGACAATTTTTTTCTTCAAATATGGCCCGTGTAAGCCAAAAGGTTGGACACCCCTGATATAGAATATTTATAGAATTGAAACTACTAATGATGAATGTCAAAAATTTGAAACTATAATCTCTAATAATTAAATTATTTATATACCTATACAAATATCTACTTATATATAGGTATAAGTTTATTTGCATCAAAGAGAGGACAAGCTCGTTGAATTCTCCATATCAATTAAGGACTACTCCAGAGAAAGAAAAGTCGATCTAGAAAGTCCCTCAAGCTGCGCAAAAACAACCTCGGCTTTTCCATTTGCCTCCATTTCTGAATAATACCTGAATCGTTTTTTCAAATAACGCAACGTTCTCTGACCTTGAAATGCATGGGAAATTTATTCTTATTAATTACATATCAAAGTCAGAGATACATTATACTTGTCATGGTCAGTGAATGAATTAAAATATAATTTATTTGATTTGGACGTCACATGTTGAGGAAGATCGCGCGGTTCGATCACCTAGTTACGAGCGTAATCATCTGTTGAAGGAGAGGAAGGGAAAAAAGCCAAAAAAGACATTCACTGGGTTTAGTCCCCACAGCACTTGATTATCGTAGATTAGTGACTGTAGCGCCATGGATCCCTACGAGAGAATATTTTTACACGTTGTAAATGATCCAGGGACGAGGATCTTTTTTCTTTCTTTCTTTATTTAAAGTTCCTGGAGCACCGAGCAATGCTCGATAACTTTTTATAAAATTAAACCAAAGAGATAACATTGTTCGCATGCCAGAATGACTGACATTTCTTCTGGAATCGAGCCCAAGTGCCAAAACATATTCCGGCTAATAACGTCCTTTGGATTCGGTACCCAAGGAAAGGACGAGTCTTTTAACTTATCCCTAACATCTTCGATTGAGCAAAAGACAAACTTACTGTATTTATTTTATAAAATGATTAATAGTTTATGACGATTATAGATCGAAGGTATAATTTTCGGTCTTAACATGTATTTTGATGCTAAATATTTTTTTAAATTATATAAATTTAAAACACTGTTTTTGGGTCCTTTGACAACTGATTTCAGTGGAAAATTAAATTAGCAGCAGAAACACCATGGCGAAATACGAGAGAATTCTCTTTATGCACAGAGATACAAATTGTGAATGACCCAGAAAGGATCGCCTTCTTAAATGGTCATGCTATTTGTTTCAATTGCAAATGGCTGAATCAGCAGTTGAAGCTTTCTGGCCAAAATGATTAACAGCAATACTGTTTATTAGGAGTGAAGACCTAAGGTATACATTTCATTCTTGGAATATTTCTGCTATCAAATATTTTCTAATTGTATAAACTTGTGGTTAACATCTTTAGGGAACATTTTAGTTACTTTTATTTTTAACGTCCCCGTCACAAATGATTTCTTTTACACAAAATGAATTTTATCTGTAGATTTTATTGATTTTAAATTGCGCATTAATATGTAATATGTTTTCTCTAATACGCTTATAACTTCTAGAAAATGAACTGCTTTTGTCTTTCCTATAATCAATCTTATTTAAATCTTTAGAACCATACTCGAGAGTAACTTCAGAAATTTCTTCCTATTCAATCCTAAGTGTTTTGCCTTCTTGGTGTAACTAACACCTTCGTGAATTTTTCCAATTCAAAAAAAGTAAAAAAATAAATTAGAGTTAAAAAAAACAAAAAAACACCCTTTTTATTGTCAGTAATGCACTAATAAGTATAAAATAATGTACCTAAAAACTTTTTCATGTCCAATAACTAAGTCAAAAAGCGTGGGGCGCTTCTTTGAGAAGCCTGTAGGTAGTTTTAATTAATTTCGATAAAGTGCCCCACGCAATTTGACTTAGTTATTGGACTTAAAAAAAAATTAGGTAAATTATTTTATATTTATTGGTCCATTACTAACAAAAGCGTGTTTTTAGTTTTTTTTTTTAACTAAAATTTATTTTTTTACTTCCTAGTCTTAAAATGGTTACAATTTCACGAGTACATCGTCGTTAAACTAAAACTAAATTTGACAAGAGTCTAGTATATTTTACCAATTTCCCTCCACTTTTTGAATTTTTACCCGTCTGGGGGCCCACAGATAATGTATACAAATTTCGGTTGAGTTTTGACAAAAGGGGGCTATAATTTCCAAATTTCTCCCCCTCCCTTTGTTAATTTTTTCTTACATACAGATCAAGCTAATAAAAGCTTGTTAAAAAATTATTGTATTGTCATTGGTTCTTAATACGTATTCAAATATTCAATTTAATCAGACGCCTTGAAGGTGGTGAAAATTACGTTGAAAGATTCCGTCACATTGATATATAAATTCATACAGGTCAAGTTAATAAAAGCGTGTTAAAAAATCACAGCTCAGAAAATACACCGTACTTACTGTAGCAACAATTTTGTTATGTGATAAAAATATTTTCTACAAAAAAAAATGAAAAGTCCGCAGAATAAATACTTCGCTATGTAAGTTAAAGTAAAACATGTATGAGGAACACTAACGATCCATAATATGAACATATTGGATTCCAAAGACTTAAGTAGTAAAATTTTAAACTCAGAATAGTCCCTAGTCTACATGAAGAATGAACTAATAAAGGTGTACAATAAATGTGTGGAATTTGACCAATAGATTACCATACCATCTCTGATTGATTTTTCTAGCTTAAATTTCAAATTTTCTTTCTCTGATGCTGAGATAAATCTATACACATCATTGAATTTTCACGTTACTTTTAACTTTAACAAAACTGGTTTTATTTTTCGAAACTCAGTTTCTATATATATTAGAATGGTATCGAATTCTAACGCTTGAATTGTCTTACTGAAAAAAAGCATTGGTAGTTTTGGAGATAAAAGACTGAGAAAATTTAATCCCCCGAAAGTGAATGCATCATTTTATTTTATTTAAATGCTTCGCTATGTAAGTTAAAGTAAAAAAATATATGAGGCACTCTAACGATACACAATAAGAACATATTGGATACCAAAAATTTAAATAATAAAATTTTAAACTCCGAATAGGCCCTAGTCTACATGAAGAATGAACTAATTCTACGAACAATGCTGTTGTAAAGGAACAAATTTTCGACTACACAAATGAATTGCTTGTATTATAGTGTTAATCTATACTTTTTGTGGGTGTGAGATCAGTATGAAAGAACTTGAGCTTGTGTAAACGGAACGCCTAAACGATATTCTATCAAACACCTTGCTTTGTGTAACTCAAAGCCTAGCCTACAGGCGTTAACAAATTATATTTATTATTGTATTGTATATACGGGTATCTTCAATTAAATTTTTTTTAATACTTAACACTGACTTGGAAATACATGCACATGTAAAAAATTGAGTTTTTCTTTTCATTTTGTGGAGTTATTAGAAATATTTTTCCACATATTTTCTCCGTGAGTTATTTTAGCCGATTTTGCGTCCCTGTCTCGCCTGCGACCCTTCCTCGCCACCCTCTAGCTACCACTCTCTACAGTGTACATATTATATTATGTAAAATACACGTATATATAATATTTATTAAAGAAAATTAAATCTTAATTCTACGAAGAAATTCTTTATCTGAAAAAACTCTTGTATGAATTATATATATATATATATTTTTTAATTGAAAAGTATATTAATACCCATATTACATTCACACTTTGTTAGATAAATTGAGATAAATTGAATTTTTTTAATTTGTGAAAAAATATTCATTAGTATTTTTCGAAATTTCACCATAAAACTAGAGGTACTGTTTTCGTCTGAATATTAGCTTTAAAATAAAGAGAATCTAAATGCTCTATCAGAGAGATCATATTAGATATGTTTGTTTCTCTTTACGTCACATTGGTTCGCCACCTCGGTATTCGAACCCAGGTGCCAAACTTCCATTCCAGTGGCATGTCCCTCTGACCAAAAATAAAACATATTTCTTTCGACGCGGCCTCGTTGTGATTGCGCCCTGGAGTAAAGAAAAATATTATTTTCTACCTTTGGGCTTGCGATCGACTGGGAGACGTTTGAATATTGAATATATTAAATAAAATATTTGATAGGGTCATAAATTAATTTTCACCATATATTTTATATAAGACGAGCTGCTCCAGGCGTGCCTTCGGCACGCCCTCTACAGCTCGGCCTTCCGGGCAGGTGGCCCTGGCGGGCAGCGTCTCGGCATGTGATTATTAGGTCTGTAATATATATTTGTAATATTTTGCCCCCTTTTTCGCCCCCACGCACTCATTTTGGCTATTGATTTTTACAGCATACATTTTATATAGTCTTAAAAACTAACATTGCAAAATTTGATCTATATCGGAGAGAGTATTAATTTTTGCCCCCACTCACATTTTGGGAGGTTGAAATTATTTTTTAGATATTTGCAAATATTTAGATATTTGCAAATAAATAATTCTCAGTTTTCTAAAGAGTAAATGTACAAAAAATCTAAAAATTTCTATATTTTGCCCTTCCCCCTTTCGCCCCCATACAGTCAATTTTGATAATTGATTTTTAAAGGAATAGTTTCTTAAAGTAATAAAGAATAACTCTACAAAATTTGTTCAAGATAGGAGAGAGTTTTAATTTTTGCCCCCACTCACATTTTGGATAGTTGAGGTGGAGGAGTCGGATTACAAAAAATCTTGAAATTGTTTTTTAGATATTTGCAAAGAAATAATCCACAGTTTTCTAAAGAGTAAATGTACTAAAAAGCTAAAAATTTCTATAATTTGACCCTTCCCCCCTTCGCCCCCATACAGTCAATTTTGATAGTTGATTTTTACAGGAATAGTTTCTTAAAGTAATAAAGAATAACTCTACAAAATTTGTTCAAGATAGGAGAGAGTTTTAATTTTTGCCCCCACTCACATTTTGGATAGTTGGGAGTCGAATTTCAAAAAATTCTGAAATTACTTTTTAGATATTTGTATTTAGAATTTTATTAAGTAAAAATCAAGTAGATATCTTATCGTTCTTAATTGAAAATGCATAATTAGTGTAAACACATTGCAAAGATATTTTGCCCCTTTTGACCCCTTTAGGGGTTGAATTTAAAAAATCCTGAAATCAGTTTTTAGATATTTTAATTTAGTATTTTTCTAAGTAAAAAGCAAGTAGATATTTTATCAACCTTAAGAGATATCGCATAATCAGTGAAAACACACTTTGCCCCCTTTGACCCCCTTAGGGGTCGAATTTCAAAAAATCCTTTCTTAGTGAGCCCTTATGTCATAGATGTAATATCCTCTCTAAATTTCATCTTTCTATGTCCAGTGGTTCTGGCTGTTTTGATGATGAGTGAGTGAGTGAGTGAGTGAGTGTATCGGGCAAAGAATTTTATATATATAGATGTATTAAATATTAATTATTAAATATAGATGGTTAATAAAAACAGCTTCTTCGTCAGTAACTAAGTAGGTACGTATCTAGATAATTTTGATAACAAACTAGTTTCTATATCTAAATAGTGTATTTTTGTAGTTAATTGCACCAGTGTATCTGTGAAAGATTCTGAATAAGAAAAGAGCTCACATGTTAAAAACAGGGGATTCCTAAAAGAGACATTTTAAAGAGCGAAGCGGAAGGAGAAGACTTAATCTAAGAAGAGTTTCTTGAAAAGATAAATGATGTGGGACTTTTAGGTACCTAAATAAAAGAGTTGGTAAAAGGAAGGTCCTGTGGTTGCCTCAAACCAGTCTTAGGACGCAATGATGATAGTTGAAGATGATGAATTTAATCTGTATTTTGAAATTAATTTTAATAATTCTCTATCTATACCTATCTAAATAATGATTTTTATAATTTTCCAAATATCTATTTAGATTAAATAAATACAATTTTTTAATAAACAATACTAAAACGACTATTTAAAATTCAACATTTTGAGGGAAATTCTTAATGAATGTTTTATGATTGTTTTCAAACCACTGTATTAGAGATAGAATGGATTATTTTTAATTATATATCATAAGAGTTGTTTCTACCTCCTTGGAAACAGAATGTCAAAATTAAAAATCCAGAGCAATTAGGTAGCCTGTGAGGTGAGCCCCTTTCACATAATATGTACCATATTTATCGCGATAAATATTTGATTCAAAGATTTAAATCTTCATTTGTAAAATTTAGCGTTGTAGTGATTCTAAATTTAAACACAACAACCTTTCTAATACAAGGTGAAATTAATGAGGTTGTCTGCTTAATTCAAATAAACATAATATACATACCATATACATACCATATATACAATACATTCATATAACAAACGTTTGCTGAATGACTAGTCTTCTATTAGAATAAACCGAATTTACCTACATTTACTGGCTATTTCAAACCATTAGAAATAACAGATATAATATTATATATATATATAATTAAAAAGACTGATGATGAAGTTCAAACCTTCGAAACTATAATCTCTAACAATATATATATTTATATTATGTTTAATAGAAAAAATAATTATTTGTTGTTTTTAATATAAAAAAAAAAAAAATACAAATCATTATAATAGAAATTTTTTTAAAAAATTGAAAAAAGAAAAAAGTTGTTTTCACTAATGTTTCGAAAACAACTACCTATAAGAAATTAAATATTTTGTGATCAAATTACCATTCATTCAAATAAAAGATAAAAATATTTATAAAAAAATTATTTTTCTCTAAAAATTTTTTATAAACATTAGAAAAACAATCCATATCTGACCTTTTATTAATCGAATTTTTGTTATTTAAAATTTAGAACAAATAATAATCTTAGATTTAATTGAAATTTTAAATAAGCAAAATTCGATTAATAAAAGGTCCGATATGGATTTTTTTCTAATGTTTATAAAAAAATTTTAGAGAAATTTTTTTTAATAAATTTATATTTTTTATTTGAATTAAAGGTAATTTGGTCACCAGGACAATTTGTACAATTGCCCGTATCAAAATATTTAATTACTTAGGGTTGTTTTCGAAACATTAGCGAAAACAACTTTTTTCAATTAAAAAAAAAATTATTGATAAAGGGAGAATTTCTCCTGAAACGTCTAGTTCGAAAATAAACGTTACAAGGTTGTTTTATAAAGATTTGTATTTTTTTATTATATGTTTAATTGCATCAAGCATAGGACAACCTCATTGATTTCTCCATATGAATTAACAGCTCTGCTACTCTAGGCAAACTACAAGTTTTCAACCGTTGACAAACGATGATAGTCTTTTGTGATTTTCTTAGGGCCGGTTGTATGACGCAAAGTAAATGCTTTTTACCACTAACCAAGGGTAGATGGTAAATGGAGGGGCTGGGATGTCCAATCAGATGGCAGGAACTTTCAGTGCCTGTCATCTGATTGGCCATCCCAGTCCCTCCATTTACCATCTACCTTTGGTTAGTGGTAAAAAGCATTTACTTTGCGACATACAACCGGCCCTTAGAAATGTAAAGTCTACTTCTATAGGCAATTTGAACTGTTATATTAAAAGTATCTATTAGAGGGCACTGAAATACTCTTTAACGAAAGTGTAAGCTGAATGATTTCTGACTTAGGATGAGCCCCCCACGCCTCTCTCTCCTTTGGAGTATGTTCCTGTACTATCCTATTTTGCCTGAAATCGTCCAGTTTTTGAGCATTAGTCAATCTTTCGCTTGCAACTACACATGTGCTCATTCATCCTCGATTCAGCCTCCATAGATTCCCATAGTTTAATAATAGCTTTCATTAAAAATTATATCTAAGTGAAATTGTTATATAATCTTTTAAATTACCTACTGCGTTTAATAATAATAGTAATGATTCGGTTTTATTTTTCTTTAAAGTCATTGATTATGTTGTTGTTATGAAATTAATTCACAGAATGCTGAGACTCTTATTTCTAAATCCTCTATCTAGTATTGATTGGTTTAGAGATAATTAATTAATCTAAAGGATCTTAACTGCATGGAATCAAAAGCAGCAGCCCACTCAGGCTACTTAATTCTACTTAGATCAATCAACACTTCATATCACTTGAGATATAAAAAGGAGCAAAAAACATTCGCTCTTTCGAAGAAAATGCAACTAATTTTCTATAGATATTCTCAACAAAATGGATCATCAATCTTACTAGTCAATATGTTCAGCGAGCGGAGCCCACAAGGCACTCGGAGTATATTTAGCAATGTTTAAAAACGTGGAGAAATTTGTGTGTCTGAGTTCTTGAGCCTGGATTCTGATAACAACCATAGCTCAAGTATGAAAGATCTTATAAAGTTCGTTTCGATGTCAAAATGTTTGAAAAAGTAGAGAACTGCTCAGTTTTTAGAGTTCATTCTATAAATTAGAACGTAAACTTATGTATAGTATTCATATACAATAGGGTGGTCGTTTAGAATTAAATTTTTTCTGACGACCACTAAAAAGCTTCCTTTGATCAAAATATGTAAGGTAAATTTTTATTAATGTTAAAAACAACAAGTGCCGTAAAACAATCTAAGTTCATTTTTTGATAAAATCATGTTTTTTGGAAATTTGTCATTAAATATGCAATAATAATAATAATAATTTTTTGATAATTGGATATTATTAACAATGTTACATTAAAATTATCATTATTTTCATCAATAAATTTGAACTAATTTTCCAAGTAAATTTCCTAAGTTAGCTAGAAGGTTAATGTACAATCATTATTTATTAAATTACCGACGCTTTCATACGTCTATAGTTTCTATAAAAAAAATTGTCGCAAAATTTCTCTTAGTTGTGCTGTTAATAATAATGTAACATTGTTAATAATATCCAATTATCAAAAAATTATTATTATTGCATATCTATTATTGCAAATTTCCAAAAAACAATATTTTATCAAAAAATGAACCTAGATCGTCTTGCGACACGAGTTGTTTTTAATAAAAATAAAATGAAATCTAATTGAGAAAAGGAGGAAAAAAAAATTGTTTTTCTATGCCTTTGCTAAAGAAGAAGAAAGTTTTGAACACTGCTGTAGAGAGAAGAAGGAAACATTTTATTTGTTTCATTCATTGACCCCTTGAAACCCTGAAGAAGAAGGGAAGAATCCTCCGAAACGTCGGTTTGAAAGGAAAGGAGGAAGGATTCCAATAAATTACACCTTATTTGATATGTGTTAATTTTTTCATTCCTCACTACCCCTGGGCTGCCTTCCATTACATTCAAATAAAATAAAATTTACCTCGCGTTTTTTCATCAAAAGGAAGCTTTTTAGGGGGGCGTCAGAAAGAATTTAATTTTGAACGACGACCATAATATACAAGTGAGTATTATTATACTGCATCTCGGCGGTGGGTTTAAACTTTATACCTTAATCGTTCGCTGTCCAAGAAAATGCCAAATCACTTGAATTTCTACACAGTGTACCGAATTTTCAAATAGTTTTCACTTTTTCTTCCAATATTAAGTTCGTTTTGTCTATATATTATTTTTCCCAGGAAAAGGTAAGACAAAAAATATAATGTTGATCTCTGGGTCTGTCCAGATTTTTCATCTCAATAGAAAGAAAAAATATTAGATTGAGCTTAGCTAAATTTGCGCTAGCATAAAACTCTCCGTTTCAATGCCGATCGAGAATAAACTTCACTCTTATGTCAACATGGAGCAGCATTCCACTCCAAGATCGGTAATTTAATATGTAATAAGAGAGGCAAATATAAAATATTACCAATTTCCTGTGATAAGGATATTCTTTGTATTTCAATAAAACTGAAAAAATATGAAAAAAGTATAGACCAATAAAGGCTGAGTATTTTAAAATCGATTCATGGCCAAATTTTCATTTATTCCTCTGGTATAACTAAATTATTTGCAGAGGTAAATGAAAAAAAAAACTACCGATTGACAATTAACACAATAAAAAATAAATGAGTTGAAAATTTAACTTTTCTTAAGCATTTTTTTACTTTCACTTATAAAATCTATCTATACTTCCTCAGCCTTTTTTGGGTTGACGGCACACTAAAAATCACTGGAATCATTTGCGGCACAACTGAATATAAAAAATGGAAAAATTATATGATACAAAAGAAAAAAATATTGAAATAATTACAAATACTAAACCAAAGTTACAAAATCGATTCAATTTTAATTATTTGTCAAAAACCCTCGCGTCCCATTTGACAATACCTCGCGGCACACATGTTGAGAAAAACTGGCTTAGGGCCGGTTGTAAGTCGCAAACTAAATGCTTTTTACCACTGACAGTGCCTGGCATCTGATAGGCCATTCCAGTCCCTCCATTTACCATCTACCCTGTGTTAGTGGTAAAAAGCATTTAGTTTGCGAATACCTCCAAAATATTTGTGATATCAAAAATTATAAATCATAATATTTTTTTTTATAAGAATTTTGCTGGCCTTACTGGAAAGAAGCAAATTCAATTTATCTAACCTTAACAATAAAAAACATAATATTTTTATTAACAGTGAATTAGATTTTCAATTTTTTCAAATACGATGCTTGTCTTTATTTTTTTAAATCTAAAATTTCTCAATCTATTTCTATGAAATATTTTCTTTTATCTTTTATATCAAATAGTTTTTATTAGAATATTTGAATTTTATAGGGTAGTTTATTTGAAGTCTAATTTGAAAAAACGCCAATAATTTTAAAAAATATGAAATTAATAAATATTATAAAAGAATCGATTATTAATAATTATATTCAATTTTGAACCAAATTGAATGATTAGTTTTTAAGAAAATGGTAAAAAGCTAGAAAAACGTAAGAGATGAATCGCTGATGTCGACTGATGTGACTTGCGACCCAGCCTCTTGATAAAACTAAAAGAAATATAAATGAGAAAGAAAACGATCTTATTTTATCGATTTCATCTATCTGAAGGTTCTATAATATAAGAAAATAGCATTTTCATTAAGAATTGTGTAGTTTAAATGAAATTTTATGAAAAGTTCAATTTCTCTCTCCGGGAGCAAATCAACTAGAAATGGCATAAAGTTTTATTTTTTTCTCATTACGTCATTACATATAAAATTAAATTTATTAAAATTTCATATCTGTGTGGTATTTTTCACTTATATTTTATATCAAATAATTATTTTTAGGAAACTTAGATATTAAAGGGTAGTTTATTTGAAGTCCACTTTGAAAAAACGCTATAACTCAGTAGAATTTTTCTTTTTAATATGAAATTAATAGATATTATAAAACAATTAATTATTGATAATTCAATTCAATTTTGAACAAAATCGATCGAGTACTTTTTGAGAAAATCGTCAAAAACTCCGAAAACCGCCTATCAAAGGCCGTCTTAGAAACATTTTAAAATTCACCTCTATGTCACAAGTCAATGTTTAGTTTCATATGGCTTTTTAACTTTTTACAAAGGCATCTGGTGCTTTCAAAAAACATCGTTTTTACGGTTCAGATGGTTTTTGACCATTTTCTCAAAAGTACTCAATCGATTTCATTCAAGATTGAATTCAATTATTAATAATTAATTGTTTTATAATATCTATTAATTTCATATTTAAAAAAAAAATTCAACTGAATTATTAGCAATTTTTCAAATTGGACTTCAATTAAACTACCCTTTAAAATGGAAATTTTCTAATATTAATTATTTGATATAAAAGATAAATGAAAACATCAGAGAGATATGAAATTTCAATAGATTTGAATAAATTTCTAATGAGAAAAAAATAAAACTTTTGGCCATTTCTAGTTGATTCGCTCCCGGAGAGAAGAAATTGAATCTTTTCATACAATTTCTTTTAAACTACAAAATTCTTAATCAAAATGTCATTTTCTTATATATTATAGACATACGTTGAACCTTCAGATAGTTGAAATCGATAAAATAAAATCGTATTCTTTCTCTTTTATAATTCTTTTGATCTATTTTATCAAGAGGCTGGGTCGCAATTCACACGATATCAGAGAGTCATTTGTTACGCTTTTCTAAAAATTATTTCAAAGTACTAATTAGCGTTTTTTTCAAATTAGACTTCAAATAAACTGCCATTTAAAATTAATTTAAACTACAAAATTCTTAATCAAAATTCTATTTTTATATTAATCAACTGGTGTAGTCACCACACGACTTTCACATTCTTATTTATTTAAAATCATCGCGACACTCTTAATTTACACCCCGATTCTTTATTTCAATCGGATTAAAATTTATACACGACTAATAACTCAAGACACTTGTTAAGTACACCAATTAAAAAAAAACGAAAAATCTTTCATGTAAATTTCCGGTGTTCCGACTAGTGGAATTTTGTGGAAATTATTGATTACAAAGATATCAAATATCTTTTTAGATGCCAGAAGATATCGTCATATGAAGAAACTTTTTAAAATATTTTTTTACAGGTGTTAATAAAAAGGTATTTAACACTAATCCTCTAAAGTTCTATTAGTTTATTAAATATAATAAGAACCATTATAAGCATTTTTTCAATGATTTTTAGATATTCAATTAGGCGGAGGATGCTGGGCCCCTTTGAACCCTCTTGACTAAGGCCCTGATGCAAAATAAGTAAATGGTTGAATAGAAAATATGGTTTACAATCTAGAAATGCACAATTTTTAAACTATTTGAAATTTCTCCCTCCATAGATTTCCTCCTTATATGGTGAGTGAACATGGCAAGAGAATCATTTGTCGTTCGACTCTTTCCCAGGCAAGAGTATGAACATCACAATGAATCAGTTAGTTCACTTGTGACTCTCTCTCTTAGGAAACAGAAATTCTTTAAGACTGTGTAGAGATGGATTCAATTAATCCCTAACATCCTCTTACCCATTCTGAATCAAATTAAATGACTTTTCATTAAAAATCGTGAACAGCGTTTTTTTAATTATCTTTACAATGTTTCAAATAAAATGAAATGTCTTTTTATTAAAAATTCTTAATTTTCAACAAATTTCCACTTTGTTTCTTATTAAAAATTGATCAAGTTATGCCCTCATTTGTAATAATAAAGCCAATTTGTTTTTTGCTTGCTGACATTTCTCAATGTTTCATCTCTTAATATTTTATGAGAAACTTTAAATATGAGATTTTATACCATCATGTGCCTTAATTTCATGCATAATAGTGTTTCAATTAAAGATTGAATCTTTAATAATCTGAACAGGTCTTGACTTGCATTATTTCCTTCGCTATAAGGAATAAGTTAGATAATTCTATCCAGGCCCTTTTTATTCATTTTTCTCGATTGGATTCTACTGAAATAATCGCTCACCGGCACATTTATTAATTAAGAAAAAAAGTGAAATCTTTTCCAAAACTCGGACCGCTAGATATTTCGTAGTAATTATTAATCAACTTAAAAATAAATTATGCCTATATTAACTTCGCATTAAAATAAAGTAAAAAAATTAAAATATTCTTATTCGATTTTTATTTGCTTTCAAGTTATAGCGTAATTTAAAATAAAAATAATTTAATACATTAACGTTTTGGTACTCATAGCATCCTTATAATAAATTTTCAAAAATACCACCATTCACCTTTAAACCAAGAGTGAAAGTGATTTGACGTTCATTTTAAAGTTTGTACCATTAAAGACATTTCGCCAAGTTCGATTCGAGCTGGGGGCGTGCACTGCCAGACTACCCTTTACAGGAAGCCACTCGACCCATTTGGACGCCTCTGTAACTTCGAAGTGGAAACCTCTACCTGGTTGAATTTTTTTTTACACAATACTGGTCCATGAGCTTAACTAAATTACCAAATTTCATATTTCTATTGCTTACACCGTCAAAGTTACAAGAAGCCAAATATAGTGAAAATTCCATTTATCTATTTTAAATTACGCTATACCTTGAAAATAAATTAAAATCGGATAACAACATTTGAGTTTTTTACTTTATTTTCACGTGTATAATACATTCCTGGAGTTTGGCCCTTTCCCCTCCGACTCACCCTAAATATATACATATTTATATTAAATAACATTTTATTAGATTAAAAAGCAAAACCCTTTAAAGACTTGGTTCTCTAGACAGTTAAAAGTGTCATATTAATAAACTTAAATACAGTATAATATGCTACTAGAAATGTGTTTTTGAACCATAATTTCTAAGGCTTAGACATCTATACTATAATATTTAAATTATAGTCGTTAATGCAGGCGATAGGGTCCGAACACTAGCGGATTTGGCCGAAGACATCTGGACAAGCTAGTCGCAGGTACCTATAGTATATAGTATATATATTTACAAAGGGACAAATATTCCATTCCTCTTTCGAGGCCTTCACTAAATATGCGGTCTTTAATCTCCAAGGATAAAACAGATATTTTGTCAATTCTATAGGTAAGAATAACAATCGATAGTTGAAATTGCCGATAGTAACAAAATTAATAATTCAAAAGAAAATCACGATATTTTCAACTACTGATACCGGAAGTGTTAGGGAATACAACCCCTCTGATATATAATAAAAATCATCCCTAACATCGCGGATGGTACACAACTTTTTAGAGATAAGGCCACTTGTGAACATTGAAAACTATGGGCGGGCCGGATATAACATATTACACGGAAAGTTTATTTTAAAAAGAACCGTGTTTGGTGGCCCTATTTTATTTAAATTGAATTGGCTAAGGGGCCAGTAAGGGGAAAATAAAAAGTTGAAATAAAAGTCAACTTCTATTTGTTACTTTATTTTGGGCAGACGCAATCGATATTTTAACACGTTTCGAGCGCTATAAGTTTATTAATAATACGCTATTATATATATATATATATATATATATATATATATATATATATATATATATATATATTATATGGCATTACTATTTAATATAGTGAATATTTGTGAATTAATTCAGTAGTTCCGCGGCCCGGATGGGAAAGTTTCAAGGATTTGGCCTGGGGGCCGTAGTTTGGGACCTCTGCAATAGATGATAATCTCTCATAGTACTCTTAATATATAGATATTAAATTTAGAAAAACAGAATCTTGGACGTCTCATAAAGAGTTTATGAAGAATTATTTTTCAAAATTCTCTTTCCTCATTGTTTTGTGAATTTCTTAGTATAAAATGAAAGTACCTCATTAAAGATGCGCTATTTTTAATGAAGTGAACTTTTTTCCATTTGATGCTGTTTAATGATAAATTTGATTGCTTTGTGTTTTTCAAGAGGAAATCAATGAGGATGTCCTTTGCTTGATACAAAAAAACATATACCACCCTCATTGACTTCCTCTTCAAAATCGACAACTCTGCTACTCTCGGCAAGAATATAATTTCAAATTAAGATTTTTATTTATTTAATTATATAGATTGATGACATTTCGATCTTTTTTTATTGAAATTGAAATTTCGTGAATTTTTTTACTTTTAGTTCTATGTATTGATGCGAAAGAGCTTGTTTTCATTCTTAATTGGTGTCTGATGTTTCGTAGTTTCATGATTTCCTTTGTCAAATTGATGATATTTTACACGTGCGGATTTTTGTATTGTTCGATGTAGTTGATAAAAATTTAAGTGTATACATAATTAAATAATATAATGACGAAAAGTTTTGAAAATAATATTTTATATAGGTATTTTATTATTATTTCACCCAATGAGTTAAAAATAAAATAAAATGGTAAAGGTTTCAACAAGTGGCTTCACATGTTTTAAATTATGAAAAATAAGCTAATAGAGTTATCAATTTTTTTGTGACAGTATCATTCATTACTGGAAAAAAACCACAATAATCAAAAAAAATTATTGTCTATGATTTTGTAGGTAAATATGTCGATGAGTTGCTTCACTTATTTTCTTTGAAAAAAAGAAACTAATAATGATATCCACATTAATTTTTTATAAACCAAGTTCGGTTTTTCAAGATCGCATTAGTTATAATTATAAATTAATTATTGAGCCCATTTTTTTCCGATCTCGAACTGTTTTTGAAAGAGAACACGCCTTACAGCCAAATGTGCGGCGATTCTCTCTAACCTATGGAAAAATGTTTTTTTTTTTTTTTTTTTTAAATGCTGTGATATTTTTTGTCATTAATTCGGCAAATGATATAATGAAATATATATGGAGCATTTCATGCCAATTCGACCACTTTTGAACCTCGGCCCCTTTCGATTTGGCAGAAACTTTTTTATCTTTTTCTACCCTATCGAAAACTTTTTTCAGAATTTTTTCAAATTTTTCTACTCAACCGAAAAAAAGTTATTAATTTTTTAAAAAAATTGTGTTTTTTCTTTCAAACCCTAATAAATATTTCAAAAATTGACTAATCGGGACAATTTTTTTTTCGTTTTTAAACGTACTTTTGAGAATAAAATACAGGAAAATATTCAACTTCATATTCAATAACATTTTTCAGTTTTTCTGAAAAAATCATTGATTTTTTGAAGTTTGACATTTTTGAAAAATTATATTTTTTCAAAAAAAACTTTGATTTATTCTGCGTAGAATGCCACAAACCCCATGTTGGCCGGACTTTTCTTTCAATTTTTTTTTTAATTGAAAAATATTTTTCTTATTTTTTCGCAATCCAAAATTGTTTTTATAATAAAATATATCTTAATAAATATATCCATAATATTTTATGCTTTTTTTATAATCTTAACTTTTTTTTAATGATATTGATGTGAGGAGATACTCCAGAAGGTCCATCCCATAAAGGCCTGTATGGGCTGGTCCCTCCATCGTGAAAAGAACAGAGTAGAAGGAAAGAAGCCGGGATCACGAGCCAAATCTCCAGAAGTTAGATACAATCCAATATCCAATTTACTAAGTTTTTAGGGGCTTCGAGCAGTGGTAAATTCTCCGATCGATAAATTAGGGTTTTAAATTTATCTCCCACTTAATAAACTTGATTAACAATTAGGATAATTCAGTTAATAATAATTAAAATTTTTAATATAAATAATAAACGATTAATTTACTTTCTCTTTGCCGTTGAAACAATTTACAAACTCTATATTGTATTGAATTAGAGTAATTTAGCACAAAAAGACAACCATCTGTATTTGATATCACACTATGCAATTGCTGAGTTCAGTTCCTGCAATGGTTTTTGTTTTTGAAAATCGGTCAGTTAGGTCATTCACCGCTTTATTATAATCCCCTTCAGGTGAAAACTTAATTGTTATATTTGGAATATTATTTGGTGCAGAAGCCCATGTATACAGCTAGTAAGGTGTGGTGATTTTTTTTTTGTGATGTTGGATTGGGGAAAAAAACGAAAAATGTTTTTCAATTAAACAAAAAAATTAGAAAAAAAAGTCCGACCAATATAGGATTTGCGGCATTCTACGCAAAATAAATTAGTTAAAAAAAAAAAAAAATTTCAACATCAAAAAATCAATAATTTTTTTCTGAAAAACTGAAAAATGTTATTGAATATGAAGTTGAATATTTTTTTGTATTTTTTTCTGAAAAGCACGTTTAAAAACGAAATAAAAAAAAAACGTCCCGATTAGTCAAATTTTGATATAGTTATGAGCGTTTGAAAGAAAAAACATTATTTTTAAAAAAATTAATAACCTTTTTTCGGTTGAGTAGAAAGATTTACATGAACGATAGATTAAATATAGAGGGGGCACCCTGCATTATCACAATCATTGCTACAGGAAATTGAATCTTTCAAATAGATTCTTCTTATATAAATATAGATAGATAGTATATATATATTATACTAGTATATGTAGGTATGTAGATACCTATATAAAATCACTTCTATTTTTTATTTTCATTGAAACATTTATATTTTTTCGATAAAAAAGTAAAAAATTATATGTTCTTTAATACTAATATATTTTTTAATTCGACTTAAATTGAGAAGAAAAAGTCAAATAGACGTGTTTTAAAAACCCCTCTTAATTTCACCATTGGTTATTCGTACATCAATTGTCGATTCTTTTTGAAGGATTAATTTCTTTCTGTTTTTCAATTTTTGTAAAATATATTTGAGATCAAATCTCGTTTTCTGATTTCGACCATCATGAACAATTATTATTTAAAAATAACTCATTCAGTATACATTTGATTAATTATTTATTTATAGAAGAATATTGTAATGTGTATGGGTACTGATAAGTAACTTATTTATTGATGCCTATTGTTCTGATTTCAATTGTACTAATGATGATTTTAAAATAAATTGAAAGCTCAACAAGGGATTTGAGTTTTAATATATTTTTGTGGCCTCACCCTCAGTCTCCGCGACTATTGTATATATTTATGTACAATTGTACATAATGAATTTTAACTAAATATGATTTATTTTAATGTGAAACCATCTTATATTCTATTCTATTAATATAATAATAATATTTTTTTCTTTATTGTGTCCGGGAACACAGTCCATTTAGAGAGCACATAAGTAAAGTTAGTAGTTTTAGTGAGAGAGTCGAGTTTTAGCAAGCTGAAATTTTATAAGCTGGCAAGGCCCGAACCTGGGCTTCCCGCTTGAACTTATGGTCATCAGGCGATAACGATGCTGAAGCGGGGGATAGTGCCTTAGCGATCTCGGACACCCGACTCCCTATAATGATAATATAACATACAAACAAACTGTAGACTATTTATTTTATTTACAAATTAGATCTCAAGTGTATATTTTTATGAATATTTTTATGAATATTTTTTATTGGTAATTAATTATTTGTTAACGTGAAGTTTTACGGGACTTAAATCTCTTCTTCGGGCAAAATGTAAGTATTATTAACCGTCATAACGGTATGAAAATATTCACAAGGTGGTAAAAAAGTTTAACAAATGATCCATTACCAATAAAAATTGTGATATTTATCGAAAAGTTTTTTTTGCTGAGAATAGCATTGTTGGTGATTTTTAATATAGTTGTGTAAAATTCAGTCAACTAACTGACAAACGAATCACCATTCGATCGGGTACTTCTTTTCATTATATATATTCACTTTTACAAGGGTAATGTTTATTAGCGTCAAGCAGAGGACACACTCATCGATTTTTTAAATCGCCAAATAACAATTTAATTTGTTTATGCATCTTTCATCGTCAAGTTCTGAATTCAGAAAAATAAATATCTAGTTTATTGCTTTAAAAATATAAAGATGTTGTCACAAGAATGAGCTTTCTAATAAAGTGGGTTCTTAATTTTTCAGTTTAATCGCCTGAAATTCAGGAAGATTAGGATAAATAAATAATTTTCTGATTTATGATTGATTTCGCTACTTCAGCAGTTGGCGTCGTTCATACCGAGTAATTCTCTAATAATAATATTATAATTCCCGGAAAATATGAGAATGGGTCACCCTATCTGAAATCAGCATGCTATATTTTATGATAATATATTAGTTTAGTTAATATATATTTAATTTTACCATAGATTTTCTAATACGTCAGATGGTTTGACTCCTAGTTCACCCTTTTAGTATTTGCCTAATAGTTGGAAAGTTAATGGATCTAATTCTGCCAAAACTGTTGTTGATGATGGGGGATGTTTTACAAATCCATCTGACAGTTGTGGAATTTTTTGTTTCAATTGCTATTGAAATGACATAACAGGTCCGTGTATCATAACTTAATTACTTGCGAGTTGCTTGCTATGAATTTAGGATATACATAATGACTCCGGCTTAAAGCCCAAAGGGCTGAATCTAATATTTCATTGTTAAATTAAATACGCTTGGCATAAATCCTATTTGAGTTAATTCATGTTTACAGATTGTCTTTTCGCTTTTATGGACTTGGAGAAACTTTTCCCTAAATCCTTTTCTATAATTTTTATGTTTTCTCGTTTTAAAATAACAATCCGATTAACTTTTTTTTGGAAAAAAAAGTTCAAGTAGGCTACGTACAAACCAGTCTTAGGACTTAAGATATAAATTATATGTAGGTATTTATAAATAAAATATTGGCTCATTAGAATCTATTTCTGGAATCCGGTTGTCATCGTGTGTCTTTGGTGGCCAATCCATTAATTATCACGGATTCGTGCACTGGAACATGGTCGAATAATTGAATGATGTGCAAGCCAAGGTAGCAAGGTGTAAGAATAAAATTTACTTTATTCCCATATCCAACATTCTATTTTCGAAGTTTTATCAGAAAATTAAAACATCATAATAAGAATTTGGTTATAGGTAAGTTAAAGTTGCCTATAGAAAAGGATTTTAAAAGTACAGTGGTACCTTGAGATACGAATGTCCTAACATACGAATGTTTTGAGATGAGATACAACATGAAATATTCTAAAATTTATACCTCGACATACAACGAAAAATTTGAGATACGAATTTGCGATGTGCCTTATTTGATGATAGGTGTCTCACATTCTTTCGTAACATTTTAAAAAGAAGGCAGAAACAGACCTCTCTTGATCGTTACCTTATGAAAGTCTCACGCAGTGAAAGTCAGGAAAGTGAGGCCAAAAAGGCCTGACGTTAAAGTGATGATTAATAAACATTGTGTGTTATTAATATATTAATAAACAAATTAATAAACATTATGTGTATTATTACTCGTTTATCTATATACAAATTGTGTATATTATGTGTAATTTAACTGTGTTTTGGGTTAGTTTCATATCGCTAGAACGCATTAATATATATTACATTATTTTAAATGGGAAAAATTGCTTTGAGATACGATTTTTTTGACATACGACGATGATCACAGAACGAATTAAATTCATATCATCTCAAGGTACCACTGTATTCAAGAAAATTCTAAGAGACTGTGTCATGTTTTAGAAATGAAATTGATTTTTTTATAATTATATGCCAGAAGAGCTCGATAATGGAAGCCGAGTGCCAAAATTACCAATTTTCTTAGAAATATAAAATCTATTTAATCAAAAAGACCAAATTATTGTTTTGTAGACAACTCAACCATCAAATGATCAAATCTACAATAGTATTATTGTAGAAAGTTTTTGACTGAGAGTAGCAGAATTTTTATAAATTTAAGGAGACAATAAAAGAGTGTCTTCTGCTGGAATTATAAATTTTTAATTTATTTATAACGAGTATGTATATAAAGAGATCCTGAGTCTTTTATTTATTCATTCATTCACTCAAAGACCAACTCACAGCCCAAATCGCAAGATTGAAAATAAAATTTGAAGAAATTAATATACCCTTGGTCACCAAACATTTAATTGTCCTGGATTTACTATTTACTTTCTTTTTAGAGGTAGAATTTTCAATATACAATGACATGATATTATAAAAAATTTTGAAGAGCCAGATTCACATAAATACCCTGAATAACCGACATGCAATTTTCATTCATCAATTTACTTTTCAATAATTTAATGTCAGTCAATCTGATGGTATTATTATATCGTGATTTAAATTCATCCGAGACTACACCTATATATACATCCATCTATGTATTTACATCATTACATGTTTTCAAAAAGAAATAAAAGAAAATGTAGCAAAATGATCGGCGGATATATCAGATATAACAAATAAATAATAACAATCTAACTTATTAGATTTAAATTTAAGTGAGATTTGGTTATTTTTTATTATTATTTAAATAAATCCAATCGGATATTTCAACCCATGTGAAATAACAGAAAAGACTGATATGATGAAGGTCCAATCTAACCTTCGAAACTCTAGTCTCTAACACAGAGGTTCCAAAACTGTGCGCCGCGCCGACCCGTGGATAACCTGGACCTTGTACCGTGGACAACCTCTTCACAGGCGCGCCGCGAGCTTCATAATTAATTTGAAGTAAGACATTTGGCCTAACTAGACAAAAAACAAAGTGAGAAGATAAAAATTCATTTATTATTCATTTTCATCTCTTACTTACATAAAAATTTAATGTTGACACCCTCGAAAAAATCTGAAATGTTTACAAAAGGTACCACTGTGGTCTGAATTTTCGATTTTCATAGAAAAATAAACTATTAATTCTGAAGATATTTTTATCGATTCTAATACAAGAGTATTTAGAGAGAACAATTACAGTATTTGTTTTAATATAAAGTGAAAAAAAATTTTACTTTGACACCCTCGAAAAAAATCTGAAAAATATACAAATGGTCCCCCCCCCCCCTGTGGTCTGAATTTTTTGATTTTCATAGAAAAATAAATGATTAATTACGGAGATATTTTTATTGATTCCAATATAAGAGTATTTAGAGAGGCTAGATACGGTATTTGTTTTATGGTACATATATGTACTTTTACTTGCTACTACTGTAAATAAAGAGGGAGTGAGTAAAAAATGTAAATTATCACCAATTGTACCCAATTTTGTCAATTACTCAAATCTGTTTTAAGAGGAGCCCCCCTCGTGCGCGGCCAAAATAAATAATATATAATAGGGAGCCATGGAAAAAATTTAATTTAAATAAGGCACCGCGACTTGAAAAACTTTTGATCTAACATATAAATTTTATTTACTTTATTTTTTATTTATTTATTTCACAATGTATACAAACATAGGACCTTATAGGTCCCACTTGGTATTTATACAACAATTTAGTTACAATATTTTATAAAGTTTACCAATACACACATTTTGAAGGGGGAGAAAAAAGTAGATTAGAAGACATAAAGGAAAAAGAGTAAGGACTATCAGTTATTGGGATCCATAAAGAAGGAAGACCTTTATATATATATATGATTTATTTATTTATTCATTATATATTGTATTAAGTTGAGGGCAACCTCATTGACATCTTCTTATTGTGTAATAGCGCGGTAATAATCCACACAAACTTTGCTTAATGAGGGTGTTGCAATAATTGTTGAATTTGATTTGTTTTATTGTTTTATTGTCTTTAATTAGTTTAAATTTTTTTTATATATACAATGTAATTACTTCTTTGCAAATAAATATTCTATTCTATTCTATTATGAATCATCAACTATGCTACTGAAATTTATCTACACTTATTAAACGAGCAAAAATTGTTTTTACTTTATTTATATATATATATTTGTTTATATATATATATAGTACCTGGAGGCACTGAGCGATGCTCGGTAACTTCTTCCTTCAGTTAAAATCTTTATTTTAATATTATTTTTAATTTAAAATTCTGATAAAAAGGTCGATTTTTATTTGAGAGCCGTTTTCAAAATAAAAAAATACAAATATATCTATATAGTATTCGACCACTGTACCTCCCACCTCCACCCTGCTTGACGCCACCCCCGAAACCTCTTTTTTTTACTTTTTAGTCTTAAAATGAATACAATTCCACGCGTACATCGCTAAACTAAAACTAAATTTGACTGAGTCTAGTATATTTCCCCAGCTTACCCCCATTTTTGTGAATTTTTGCATTTTACCCTTCTGGGGGCCCACAGATAATGTGTACAAATTTCGGTTGAGTTTGGACCAAAGGGGGCTATAATTTCCAAATTTCGCATTTAGGCTCAAAAATAAACTTTCTATGACCATTATTGAGCAATGATGGGTAGCGGAATACAGGGATAAACATTTCATGTTGAAAATGATTTTTCTTCTGTTTCAGATATATTTAAACACAATGATGAAAAAATATTTTTCAAGTGAATAGAATAATAGAGGCACCCGTGAGGTAGGCTGCGGCTGCGTACATAGAAATATTGTCAATGAATGTTTAGCAAGAGCGTAGTTAGGGGGAGGGGGCCAGTTCCCCCTGTACAAAACTAATTGCACCCACCCCCTAGAAAAATCGAAACTCCATTATTACAAGGCATCACTTTTATGTATTTCTGATTAAATTATTTCGTTACTTGCAAAATTTGTCAATTCTACTAAAATGTTAGTTGACCTCTAATCGGATTACCGAAATTAAAACCTTGTGATGGCTAATCAGCTGGCCGGCTGCCCCCCTAGGAAAACTACCTAACTACGCCAATGATGTTTAGAAAGCGATAAATCCCAATTAGCCTTTTTTCAAGAGAATGACGGTGAATCTGATCAGTAAACAAAATTTTCTCTAACATCTCAATTAAGCATAGGAAACTCTCTTTGATTTGATTTGATAAAATAATGTATTCTGAAATTCATTTTTTGTTGGAGATCACTTTTTCTTCTTGCCTAAAATCAAAATCTAAATTTCCATCAATTCTTGGTACATTGATTTGTAATTTACTGATGGTGAGGCTTTCCTTGTCTGTGTTGATGATGCTTCTCCCTGCGGAGATTTCCTAGGGATCATTTAAAGCCATTGTATAATAGCGCGCTAATAATCCATGAGCTCTAGCGTGTTTCAACAAAAAGTTATTTTGGTAATCTAGTTCATGTACCCTTCCAATTAGTTAATTTTCCCTGGGCACTTTCAACATTTCATTAGTTATTGTTTTAAAATTGTCTTGCTTTTCAAATATCACAAACTGTCTTGTGATTTGTGAAATATGAGTGAATGTTTTGAAAGTTAATCTATATACAAGTCGTTTAATAAATGAATACCTGGAGGCACCGAGCGATGCTCGGTAGCTTCTTCCTTCAGTTAAAAGCTTTATTTTAATATTATTTTTAATTTAAAATTCTGATAAAAAGGTCGATTTTTATTTGAGAGCCGTTTTCAAATAAAAAAAAATTCAAATACTATATATATAATGTATTCGACCACTGTATTCTCCACCTCCACCCTGCTCTACCCCACCCGCGAAACCTCGCCCTACCCCCGGATCCCCCACCACTGCCCCCACCTTCTGCGCCCCCCATATTCACCTCATCCACCCCCGCTCCGCATTAAGATCACTTTCTCATCCTCAAAACTTGTTAATAGAGTTTGTTTCATCAAAATCGTGAAATCCCTTTTAAAATATATATATACCTGGAAGACCGAGTTTCGTTCGGGTTTAGTTATTGCTTGACAACAATCACAATAGTTCTTCAAGGCCTTTGAGTACAATTAGCCCAACCCATTGTCTGGGTACAATAGTAAAAGGGAAACCTTTTTTTAAAACCTTAAGAATGGGATTTGTCTACCTGAGAATAATTAATTTGATTACGATAAAACCCATCAAAAACAATTTTGTCGAAGATGAGACCGTGGCAGATCGAATTGTCACCCCAAAAACACCCTAACCCGTGAATTTCATCAAAATCGGTATAGCCGTTTTCAAAATAGAATTAAGATACAAACAAATATATATACAAACAAATATCTACTCTTATTAAACGAGCAAAAAATGTATATTTATTTATATATATTATTTAATTTCGGTAATCCGATTAGAGGTCAACTAACATTTTAGTAGAATTGACAAATTTTGCAAGTAACGAAATAATTTAATCAGAAATACATAATAATGGAGTGTCGATTTTTCTAGGGGGGGGGTGCAATTAGTTTTGTAGATGGGGAACAGCCCCCTCCCCCTAACTACGCCCTTGCTAAACATTCATTGACAATATTTCTATGTACGCAGCCGCAGCCTACCTCACGGGTGCCTCTATTATTCTATTCACTTCAAAAATATTTTTTCCTCATTGTGTTTAAATATATCTGAAACAGAAGAAAAATCATTTTCAACCATGAAATGTTTGTCCCTGTATTCCGGTGCCCATCATTGCTCAATAATGGTCATAGAAAGTTTATTTTTGTGCCTAAATGCGAAGCCGTTTTCAAAATAGAACTAAGATACAAATAAATATACAAACAAATAAACAAACAAATAAACAAACAATTTTTGCTCGTTTAATAAGAGTAGATGAAGACAGAAATTCGTATAATGAAAAGGACGATCTTTTGACACTACTTTTATTTTGCACGTTTTCAGGTTTTACTGCACGAAATTGCATTCTTATAACAATTTATTTATATTTTAATTATTTTTATCCCTGCTTCATGAAAATAACTTTAAAAAACTAACTTTACTATCAATTTAATGTTTAATTAATTTTAATGGTTAAATTCTAAGTAAATATTAAATAAACTACTGTAATTTAGTATAACATTCATTTTCATCATTGAAGTGAACTTCTTTAAGTACTCAATGTAAAAATCTTCCTGAAGCAAAGTTGCCCATCAAGTTTTCTGATAAGGAAGTAGATATCTCAAAAATCCCTAAATGTATATAGTTAAATGTATTGTAGCCAATACAACTCTTCCTAAAACAATCTTTTATATCAAATTGAGACATTAAAGTGTGAGATTATATTGAACACTAAACAATAGAAAGTTTGCGGCACAAATTAGCATTATTGGGGGTGGCGCTTTGGTAAACTTGTAAATATTTGTCAATTCACCCTCTGCCCCTGTCTGTGTCCGTCCAATACCAAGAAGAGAATCTTGATTCAAGTTAGTTCGAATATTCTAAGAGCTGTTAAGTTGTACATTCAAATGGATTTCTAGTAGAAAGGGAGTAATTTTTATATTCCGGAGAAATTTTATATCGAACACTTAAAGTAACAAAGAATTAGTTAAAGAAACTGAAGTTATAATTGCTATTACATAACAAATCGAACACAAAGGATACAAATTAGATTATTGCAATGCTTAGAAATCAGGAACAACTAAGAACAACAACAAACTCTTGAATGGATAAATTGAATTTAAATCACCCTTAATTAATCTCTTTGTATAAACTTTTATTAAATATAAAAAGGTAAGTTCGACAAATAAGGCAATACTAAGGTTTAAATCGATAGTAACCAGCCGAGCTTTGGCACATTTAACAAACTTCCAAATTCATAATTAGGAAAAAATAAAATGAAAATTTATTTTGTTTTTCCTTAAAAAAAAAAATTAATATATATAGGTAGGTACATATTGATATATATATAGGTATATATATATTTTTTTAAATAAATTTTTTAAACATATTGTTTAACTTAGAAAGAATAAATCAAACAATACATAGTTGGTATAATTTAGTTTACAAATATTAAATCTGTTTGTTAATGCTTTGGTAGTCAGAATGATGAACAGGAATATTTTTCAAACAGTTAAAAAATAAGAAGCTGAAACACAATCTATCATCTATATATACCAAAATCATGTTGGTATATAAAATTAAGATTTTGTTTGTACATTACTCCAAGTCGCCACAAATTTTGGATGTAGGTACACGTTTGAAACAAAGTTATGAAAAAAAACAATCCCGACAAATTCCTGTCTGTCTGTTTTCTGTCAGTCCTCGCAAATTTTGTTCAAAATTGGCATAAAAACGGCTGGGGGTGTTTTTTATGACATTTTGTATTTGGATCAGATGTCTTTTAATGTTATCTATAAAACATTTTTATATTTTGACCCAAAAAGGGGGTTTGGGTAAGGAAAATACTCAAAATAAGGGCCACCCTAATATATATAATTTATTGTACTAGATGAAGGAGGAGATTATCAGCCAAATATGGAATCACTGGGTTCAATAAAACACCTTTAATAAGACGTTTCGGCCTGAATTTTATTTGGCCATCTTCAGTCAATTAGGAGTTATACACAAAATGCGGTACGCATATGTGATCGAACCAAGCCTTGTCAAAAATAAATTTTTTTTAGTTTTATGTGAATTTATAACGTGCCTGGACCCAAAAGTTTCAGGATGAAACTCCTTCATCTAGTACAGTTTCATCACAGCCAAGAAATCTAACAATATATAATTTATTTGTTGAGACTATAGACTTGAAGTTTGGAAATTCATCTTTAGTCTTGTAATTATAAATATGTTATCTATTATTTCTCCTGGGTTCAAATACACGATTGGATTTAGATAAATTCGATTTGTTATTGGAAATTGCTAATGGGCATAAAATTAAGGCGGGGGTTATTTAGTAAATAATTATAAATTATTTTCATTCAATATTAAATATAAGAGAAGATCCAGGTGTATGGTAAAGTCATGTGGATGGCCACTTCAGTTTATTTTCTATTATTTTATTTGCAAGAAAAAGCTGTGAAAAGCAAAGATATATTAATATTTAAATGTATTAAAGTTTTGAGCATCTTTTTTTGAAAATAGTTGGTAGTTTTTTCAAAAAATCAGCTCGGGTTCAGATTAACCAAGATGTATTTTAAAGAGATAGAATTCAATCAATCTTTTTCCGAAAAAGATTGATTGAATTCTATCTCTTTTATATATTTAAAAATATTCTATGAAAGCTTGTCTGGTCTTAAGATTATGGTCTGATTACGTATCACGCGAATGAAATAGTATTAATGCATAATTTTATTATTTTTATCTCTGCTAAAACAAATATAAAAATAATTTTATTATGTTTTTATTTGATATCAATTTTGAAGCAATTAGTATATAGCCTTTTCTAAAAAAATGTATATCGGTCTGTATGTCACACGAGTGTGATCGTAAACTAACCCCCTACTCTGAAAGACAGATGCGAAATAAGTAGATCGTTAAATAAAATATATTAGTTAATGTTTAGATATGCACTTTGAAGGCAATTTTTAAAAATATTGAACATTCCCTCAAGGGGGAGCTTCGAGATAAGGAGAGCGGCCTTTCTCCTTAAAAAATTATATTTTACAAGATAATTATAAAAGAAAAAATATTTCCTGCTCTGCTGATTGACTCAAATTTAAAATTCTCGAAAATATACTGTCAATCTTGTAAATAAATACATAAATATATTTTTTATAACAGAAAAAAGCTATCTTTTATTTTTATTTATTTATTTTTTGAAACGGTATGTTCAAATTTCTACCATGATCATATTGTTTTAAGAAGATTTTGTTATAAATAACATAAAGAATGAATTGTTAGTGGTCGGTTTTTATTCCTACTAAACCATTAAAATATTGTGTATTTTCAAATCTGGCAGTGTGATTTATGTGGCAAAGACATTAGGCAGTTACTAGCGATAATATATTGGGCGAGTGTTATAGTTTTCACTGATGCTTGTCGGTCACTGAGTCATAATTCATCATTTTAAATATTGCAACATTCCCAAAATGAGAACTGAAAGCTTAATAAATCGATTGGCAAGCTCTGTAATAATCTGAAAGGAAAGGAAAATAGGCAAAACCAATGATGAGAGAGAGACCCC
Organism: Forficula auricularia; assembly: GCA_024734495.1. Classification (NCBI taxonomy): domain Eukaryota; kingdom Metazoa; phylum Arthropoda; class Insecta; order Dermaptera; family Forficulidae; genus Forficula; species Forficula auricularia. Next base: position 192,050 of record JALMQS010000101.1, on the reverse strand, counting down.
ACATCACCCCAACATCATGAAAAGTACCCGCCCCCTTAAGTACAAATAAAGAAGTATAGTATAAAGTGTTATAGTGAGCTTACTCTACTAAAAAAACTTCTTCCATAGAAAACGGTATTGCTTTCATTTCAACTTTAAGCCTACTGGTTGTACAGTATATTTTATTCGTACTTCTAAAGAATTAGAAGAGGCTTTTAATAATTTTTGTTGAAGTTGTAAAACTTGACCGTTTTTATTTTAGTATATGTATAATGGTAATTTTGCAACAATTTTCACCCCTTCCCCCTTCCCGATATTACAAAAACACACTCTGCATCTTAACCCACCCTGTGGGCACTTCTGGCATAGAGAAGATCTAATAGATAAATCATTGTTTTAGGTCAGTCGCCAAGGGCAAATACAAAGGGTCATAAAGTAAAAATATTGACCCCCACTGTCATAACCAAAGTCGAAAATTCTAGTATTCATTATTTAGGTCCAATTTTAAGAGCTGATGATTTTGTTAAAAATTCTTGTGGGAAAAATCGATAGGCTATTTCCTACCTAATATATAAAAGACTTATGGTAATTAATCTAACTTCAAACCCCATTCACTGTTACACCAACGATAGCACTCTTCAAGGCGCTCCCTCACTCGCTAATAATCGAAATATTATATTACTTCGTCAATCACACTCGACCTAAACACATTAAAAAAATGGGACTCTCAAAATTTATTTAGCTTTAATGTAAACAAGACTCAATGTTGCATAATTTCTAGCCGCGAAAATAAAAATTTCCCTGACATCCTCTTTAGTTCAAATGCCCTGAAAATGTGTAATAGCCTGTACATATTGGGCGTCTCAGCCGCATCTGACCTGTCTTGGAATTAACACATTTCCTCCATGGCAAAATCTGCAGCATGGAAAATTTCTTCTAATTGAAGTTCAGGCGATTTTTCACGTCCCTGCAGCTTCTCACCCTCTAGACTCTACAAGGCGCAAATCCACAGCTGTCTCGAATACGGCTCGAATCTGTGGTGTGTGGCCTCCAAGCATTCTCTTGCCACTCTGGATGCAGTTCAATATCCTTTCGTGGTTAAATTTGTGCGCTCTTTCTCGCATTCGATAATTAAAAAAAAAAATAAGCTACTATACGTGATTATTATGTTCTTAACCATTTCTGAAGACATCAAGAAATCGACTTCAAATCAAAAATAGTCATCAATTGTCTCTTAATAGTGGAAAAATAGCAATTGCATTTTTGAAGTTTTGACCTTTAATTATAACTAATTGCTAAATATATTATGAACGAATCAGCTTACAATCAAAACTACCCTTTAGATTTCTATGTATTTTAAAACAAAATTATATATCATTTCTCATAGACATCCGATTATCTTATAAAAGAATGAGATAATAAACATTGCAAATGTGAAATTGGTGTGATTGAGTTGATTATCAAAAGGTAATTTTAGGCCACAAAGATTAAACATTTTTTGATTCTCATCAGAATGGACAACGTTTCAAGTTTCGATTCCTTTAACTGTAGTCGTTTTCAAATGCTTATAAATCATTTCAAGAGATAGACTGAGTTTCTCAAGTGAGTAGATTGTATTAATAAAGTTGTCAATGAAATGGTGCAAGCCACGTATGTCCACTTTAATTTTTCTAGCAATAAAAATTTTTCAAGTTCGCATGCAGTGCCAGTGCAGTAAGCAGAATCTGTTATTAGAAAAATTAAAAAAATATATATATATATATAATTCACACGCCAAGAGATCATTGCATGCAATGAATGAACTCTTCGTCCATTCTAAATAGATTCCCCCAAAATATAAACTCTTGGCAAAGAATTATAACGCTTAAATTAAAAATAGGGACATCGCATAAAATATGTTGACAAATTCCTTAATTATTTTATTTTTAATATATGGATCGTATTTGTTTATGTTTTTTAGTATTTAAAGTATTTCATTAAATTATGAAAAACAATTTTCTCTCTCTCTCCTCCTCTTAATAAATAAATTATAAAATAAAACAAGCAAAATAGTAAAAACCGCTTTGTATTTTTTTTCTCGAATATTTTCTCTACTTTTTATAAATACTGCAAAAAAAGCCTTTAATAAATAAAAACAATGAAATGGGCATGGAAATTAATTAATACAAAGAATCGATCTATCAAATCCACTAAACAATTTCATATTAAAAAATGCAGGAAAAAGTAGAAAAGTATTCAAGACTCGGTACGCTCGCCATTTAAACCGTGAATAATTTCTGTACATTTTATTAATACTGCAAAAAAAACTTTAATATATAAAATTAATGAAATGGGCCTGGAAATTATTTAATACAAAGAGCCAATCAATCAAATCAACTAAACAAATTTCATTATAATATTTATCGTTGATTGAACATAACTTTAAATTCACTTATTAGTGATGTCAATTGTAGGTTTATATCGTTTTGTTGGCAGTATATACCTATATAAAAGCGACTAAAACTACTAGACCTAAGGGCTTGCGATTTGGAATAGAGGTACTTTATAGGCCGTAAAGAAGGGATTTTACTAAAATCCACCTCTAAGGGGGTAAAATTGGGGTTAAATTAATTAAATATCTTTGATTGGCTGTTTTTTTTTACTCAAATTCTTTCCTTACGACTGTTTTTGTTTACTCATATTCTTTTTTTTTAATGATGAAATTATATAAAAATTAAAAATATGAAGAATAACCATTCTACATTGGATTTTTGATTTTTCGGTTATTATTGGAAACCATTGATGAAGACATGGAGGAATGGAGTCAAAAAATGAAAATTCTAGCACTTTTGACCAAACTCAACCAAATTTATTATATAAGTCAAATAACTTCAAATTGGCGGGTTCAAGACTTTGGTTGGAATGAACTTTCATCCAAATTTCATGCAAACCCGACTCTTGGTGCTCTCAGGTCTTCGTTCTTTATGGATCCCAATAACTGATACCCCTTACTCTTATTTCCTTTATGTCTTCTAATCTTTCTCTACTTTTTTTTCTCTTCTTCCCCTACAAAATTTGTGTATTGGTGAACTTTTTTGCCAAATTTGTAAAATATTGTTGCTAAATTATGTATAAACACTAGGTGGGACCTAAGGTCCTATGTTTGTATACTTTGTTAAATAAATAAATAAATAAATAAGTTTGAAGCTGGTGGTGTTTCACAGTAAGTACTTACTTAACGGTGACAAACCACCAAAATCAAACTCATTATAAATTAAGAAAATGTTTCATTATCAACCAACACCGCGTTCACTGAGTTTAATAAAAAATTTGATTTTAAGAAATGGAGAGAAAGTAAAATCTTTTTCAAAATTTGGTTCGATCTCAAGTTAGACCCCGAGTAAATAATTCTTTTTTTATATTTTTGCCTTAATTTTAGACAAGTCCAATTCTCTCTCTCTACCGAGGTTTTGGTCTAAATGCAAAATGCAAGAGGGCATTTCTAAAATTGTGGCGCGTGAATGTTTCCCCAGTGAACTAAATAATATTTACAGGTTTTTTAAAAATATTTTTTAATTTGCTAATTATATATATTTTTTAAGCTTTAATTCACTCACAATGCATAAAAGGTTAAACATTAATATTCAACTTTCAGAAAATCAGGAGAAGAATGACAATACAAATATAGATATCAGCAGTTGGTGACTTTACAACCAAGAGATGCTGTCTAAAAAAGTACCCTTCATTTTTTAAAAATTTCATTTTAAACTTCGCTTTTTTTTGCAAATTTCATCGATACGGCATCATTTTCGTTATTTTTCAAATTTAACATTAGATTTTTAAAAATATATTTTGGGACCTTCGTTCCAAATGGATACTGCATTGTGTGAGTGAGGGTAGGAATCAGTAATTAATTCTTGTGACTTAACTCCACAGTCTCTGAGATGGAAATCGACCATATTCCACAATGAATCAGCCTGTCCTATAAGAAAATCCTCCTGAAATGTTGAAGTGGACCTTATTTTTTTATGAAAATATTCCAAATGTTTGAAATTTTAGGGATTCGCCGCATCCCCAGCATCCATGGACCGCACGCTACTGATAAATATTTATTCTACTTTGTTAGACCTCTAACAAGGTAGAAGCAATTACGTTAATATTAATTAGAAAAAAAGTCTATATATGGATCGCGATCAAATTTTACATAAAATTTGGAATAGGACCACTGTCCTAGAATAATATATTTAAACACAATGAGAGAGAAAAAATTAGTGAAATTAAAAATAATTCTTGTTAAAATATTTATAATTTCATAAACTTTTATTTAACTTGATTCCACAATCTTTATCTATTATGTTATAAAATTTCGACTAAATTTTGAGCTGATTATTTTTGTTTTTTTTGTTTTTACTTTATCCAATGCGAATCATGGGAGAAAGTATTGGAATCGCTCTCGCGGCAAGCGCGACTTCAAAGGGTCCTCAGGTAAAGACTACGGAACCCATGGACTCAATTAAGGTCACAAATTGAAGTATTCAATGAGATTGAATTTTAGCACGTGACGGTTTTGCCAAAAATTACCTGGAATCTCGTCGAGAGGCCAAAAAGTGCCATTTTTTTTGGAAGTGCGTGGGGATGGATGGATGTATGTATGTGTGTGTGTTATCGTTTTTTTCGTCCACGATTTTTTCCACACCTTTGCGCTGATTGAAATGAAATTGAAAACCTACCATTAGTTTAACAAAATGAAGCGCTGATTAGTTTTTGGTACATATCGGTCCACAAACATTAGTACTTTATTTCTGTACTTTTTTAGTTTTTTCTAAATATCTTGAAAATGACTTAACCAATTTTGATGAAATTTAATATCCTAATTAAGTACCTTGGGGACCACAAAAAAGGTTAAATAAAGTTTTTAGTAAAATTATATTTTAAAGTACTTTACTCAAGAACATATTAATATTTCAAATGAATTTGGATAAAGTTTAGCAACGATCCGTTGCAGTTTATTTGGAAGTGCGTGCGGATGGATGGATGGATGGATGTGTGTGTGTTATCGTTTTTTTCGTCCACGAATTTTTCCACACCGTTGCACCGAATGAATTGAAATTGAAAACCTACCAGTATTTTAACAAAATGAAGCGCTGATTAGTTTTTGGTACATATCGGTCAACAAACATTAGTACTTTATTTTAGTACTTTTTTAGTTTTTTCTAAATATCTTGAAAATGACTTAACCAATTTTGATGAAATTTAATATCCTAATTAAGTACCTTGGGAACCACAAAAAAGGTTAAATAAAGTTTTTAGTAAAATTATATTTTAAAGTACTTTACTCTAGAACATATTAATATTTCAAATGAATTTGGATAAAGTTTAGCAACGATCGGTTGCAGTTTATTTAATTTTGACTATGATGTGTAAAGGATTCAGTTCGTTAATACACACTTATGAAATCAGTAAAATACGCAGACTGGGTACCAAGTTTTGAAAAAGTTTTCACTGTTCTGTCACTAATTTGAAATACTATTATGTATTTATCACTTTCTTAATCAGGAGCGGCATCAACTTTTTCTTATGGGTGAGGGGGTAAACAATTTTAAATATAATAGATTTAAAACATGATTATTAAAATTATATAGAAGAAAATCTATATAATAAAAATGAATTTCGGTTTCTTCATAACCGCAGATCTCTCAAATACCTGGACCGATTTGGCTAATTTTTTTTTTAAATGTTCGTAATAGTCCAATTCAGGTTAATACGTAAAAAAAATTGGAAAAGTTGCCAGGAAAATTGGAAAATTTAGGAGAAACTAAAAAAAATTCAGGTTAGCCAACATAGCTTGCCAAACAATAAAAGAAATAAACTAGCAAAAGAAACAAGTGTTGGCGGCCCTGTTTGTAAGATTTTTGAGTGTCATTCATTCTCAATAGTTCTAACCACATTATCGTTGAAGAAGAATTTAATACTGCAACAAAGATTTAAAAACTATATATTTTTAAAGTACATTTAAAACCAAAAAATTAAAAAAAATCGTCATGATAACTAAAGTTTTGAAAAAGTTATGGTTATTTAAAAAAAGCTATTTTTTTCAAAAATTCCTAACTTCTTTTGGGTTGGGTGAAAAAATTTGAAAAAAATTCTGAAAACCGTCTTTAATAGGGTAGAAAAAAATCAAAAAGTTTCTGCCAAGCTTTTGATTATATATACAGATGAAAAGTATATTAATTTAAAATAAAATATGTTATTTAAAAATTATTTTTCTTAAAAATACCTTTGGGAATCTCACCTCATCTTTTTTCTATTGTATTTAAGACCCTCAGCCATTTCAAAAGAACTAAGCCTTTTGGCTTTTGTATTCGAGCTCATTCATTCATTTCAATATTATTTATTTATTTCAAAATTAATTATAAAGGATTATTGAAACTATACTAACTAAACTAACTGAAAGGAATTAATTAGCTTTTGGAATTTCTTTAAAAATATATTTTAAAGATTAAAACCAAAATTCAATTAGCCCGTAGAATTCTTTAAAGAAAACAAAATCATTTGAAAACCCATTGTTATATTGTTTTGAAATCTAGGAAATTTCAGCCTATTGAAATTATTAAAAACCTATTTTGAGCCTAATTAAACCTAAATTTTCTATAATCTAATAATAAACTTTAAAAGTTTATTATTTTTAATTTTTTAATTGGATATTTCTACCCAAATGACGATTTTTACCTTATTTATTGAATTTTTACAATACAAAAACTTTATTTTAATTTAAGTTGAAAGGTTCTTTTTGCCGAATAATTGAGTAGCAGAAGGGGACAATAAAATATTGTCTTCTGCTGAAAAAATAATTTTTTTAAATTCATTCATAAAGAGATATACTTTGTCCTCTTCATCAATCTATTACTTAATTCACAAGAGTTGATATATGAAAATGTTCTTTACACGTGTATAAAACATCAATAAAACAGTCACGTGGGGGTCCAGTGGCGAAGCCCCTGGCCAGCTTCAAGGCCCGCCAAAGGCGGGCCTTGAAGCTAGTAAACTATAAATATAGAGTCAATTCCAACAAAAAATGTACCTTAATTAAACCAACATAGAATATGGTATTTCAGAACTCAGGGGCTACTGCCCCCTTTGCCCCCCTCCCCAAACGCCACCCCTGTCGCTGATCCCAGCAAATGAATCCGTCCATTCTTCTTAATATCACAGCGAATTGTTCATTTTTTAAGGAGATCCTAAAAACGCAGCCCGTATATTCCTAGAATGGAAATTGAAATCCTAGAGAGAGATGAAAGAAGAGCCTTCACGGGCATTCTCAACTGAATGTCTTGGAGCAAGTTGTATTGATTCTATATTATTCATTCAAATGGAGGGTTTGGGCCCCTCACCCTCTTTCAGGGCCCCATTCCAGGCATTTATATTATTATCATGAGCAATAGGCTTTCGATAACAGAGAATAACGATATTTAACAAGGAACATTTCCTAGTGTATAATTCAATAGGCGAAATTATGTCAAGCTATCTGTTGGTGTAAAGCTTAATAATACATAGCCTTAGGCTTATCCTGAAGACGTAACCTCATTAAACATTATTCTATTTTGAAATTGGAAACATATTTTTTTTCTTGAGAGGCCCTATTTGATTCCGAGCGTTGGCAATTAATATTTAGAGTAACATCTACATTATTAAGTAAATAAAAAAATATTTAACAAGGTTTTTTACTTTTATCTTCATTCATTCATAGAATATAATGTGGAAGTATTGCGATCGCCTGTCTGGGTCCTGACTCTTTGAGAATTTGTATCTCAGATGTGAAAAAAGTTAATTTCATTTTGTTACTTATAGGTGGAAGGAATCGATGTCCTGAATAGTTAAAAATCGGATTTTGGACATAAAACCGGAAATTGTGGTCTTCAGAGGCCAAAAAGTGGCCAAAAATCCATTGATTAGTTAGTATGTACCTACCCCCCTCCTAGACCACAAGTCCCAGAGCTACGAAATTCGAAACTTAAGCTCGATATAGGCTAGAAGGAGTACAGCAAGCTTTTGGGTGAAATCGGAACACCGGAAGTGGACATTTACATGAAAGATTTTTCGTTTTTTTTTGATTTTCTCAAAAACGGAACTTTTTTTTACTTTGTATTTTCGAAATATCTCAAAAACGGCTTAACTATTTTTATCAAATAAATTAAGCAAATTCTACAGTCAAACCTTATGAAGTGAACATCTAAAAATTTATATTTTAAGAGTTTTTAATTATTTTGTCAAAATGTCTGTTATAACATACTGAGTGGGTGGATTAGCATGTGTGTGTGTAACCAAATTTTGTGAACGCTCTAGCTCGAAAACCAATGAAGGTATCAAAACCAAATTTTATATTTAGATATTTTATATTGAGATTAAGAGCTGATTAGGTTTTAGTTGTAATTGGATTATAAGCTAAGGGATAGGGAGATTAAAAATGTGTACATTTTGTCCGATTTGGATCAAATTTTACTTAAAAAGTTTAATATAGATATTTTTAATGTAATATGTTTATTCATTAATTAATTAGAAATTAAATTCTCATTTTCAATTTAAGTTAACCTATTTCAGTTTTAACTTTTAGGTATTACGGATATCCTAATCCAACCACGAGACAAGGATTTTAATTTGATCTGCTGATTTTCAATTTGTATCTGGGACGAAGCAGAGTTTTCGATTGAATGGCGCATTGAGCATTTAAATATCGAACCCTGTGGAAAGAAGGGATCTCTCTAACCCAAGAAAATGCATTCAAGACGAATTTCTCTAGAACAACAAATCTTAGCTCAGGTTTTTTCTTTCTTTTTCTTAATGTTTGTTTTAACTATAGATGATTAATTTTTCACTTTTCTCCAAATTTTTAAGATTGAATCTTAATATTATATTTTTCTATGAAGTCAAGTTTTATCACTAAACGAATATTTGCTTATTTATATCAGTGCTGCCGTTACAGTACAAATGTATTATTTACAGTACATTTTTGCTTGAAAAGTACAGGGTTAGCAAGAAATAAGTTCCCCACTTTAAAGGACTCTAGAATCCAAGGTCATGACCCCCTCCCCAAATGGTTTCCAAAAAAATAAAAGGTCTCTATTTTGTAAGATAGTTTGTACATAACGTCACCAGTACATGACTCCCCCACCCCAAAATTAAAATCTGAGCCATCTGAAGTGGGCAACTTATTTCTTGCTAACCCTATACAATAGTACATTAACATTCAAATAATTTAGTTTCTAGTACATTCTATAAAATATCTCAAAGGTAGTACATTTATGATACTTTACAGTTCTAAAAAATACAAGCTTCAAAATCGGACTGGGTGCTCATACTTGAGAACGATCCCAGAATAAGTCGATCGAAACGTCGAATAAGTTATATTCTATTATTTGTTCGTTTTCAATAAATAATTATTATTAATTATGTGTGATTTAAATAAATATTCAAATTTTTATCAAATTAATCACTTCAACAGCTTCATTACTACTAAGCTTCAAAATATCAATTATCCCCCAAAAGCCCTCTTTACGAGAAACACGAGGTTTTCGAACGCTCAACACCCCTTCGCTGACAAATTGCATAAAAATTGAACCAGCGTTTTCACCAACTCTTTTATCCCTATGACCTCCAGAGACTGGAACTCACTTCCAGCTACCATCTTCCCCGCGACTTATAACCTTCAGCCTATTAAGACCCGCATCCATTAATATCTTCGACTCTTACCCAGCCCATAAAATCCCCTCTTCTTCTTCTCTTCACGATGGATGAACCAACCTCTTTGGTGTAACTTCTTCATTAAAAAAAAAGTTAATTTTGAAAATCTAGCTAGATTCGCTGCAGATAATTGTGCGACTATAATGGTGACAATTAAATGGAGTTCAAAGTATTTTGATAAAAGAACATCTACATATATAATTGTTGTATGGCTGCATATTCAATTATTTCAATCTATGTTCTTCATATGCGTGTCAAAACTACCAAAGGGTGTTGAAATTTTGCTGAGAGACATTTATTCTCACTTTGCCCATAGTTCTAAAAGAGGAAATATTTTAAAAGAGTTTCAAAGATTTTTGGAATTTAAACCACTAAAAAATTTTTTAGAAATTTTTTAGAATAATATTGAAGGAGATGTTGTAGCCAGTGTCGCTAGATGGCAGTACCCTAGCTCATTAGAAAAATAAAAACTTATGTTTATTAGCAAATTAATTAAAAGCATTTGAAATTAAATAAAAGTAAATAAATTGAAAATGTGATAAGATTATGTTCAAGAAAACACATTAACCCTGTCATAAAAATAGTTAATAAACAAATGTTAAATAAAGGAAAAGAATGATTATAAATAAAAGCGGAAATGTTAATATTTTATTATAAATAATAATTGTTAAAAATATAAAAATTTGTACTTTTAAATGAATAAATATGTTTTGTTATAAAAATACAATTCTTTTAATTCATCAGACAAAGTGACCAAAAGGAAAGTAAGAGTCATCACCATCATCAACAATCAGCCCTTTTTCTTGTCCACTGCTGAACATAGGTCTCCTCCAAATGTCTCCAGTTTTCTCGATCTTTTGCAACTTTTACCCAGTTTGTCGATATTCTTCTTATATCGTCTGTCCATCGTGTGGGAGGTCTACCTCGGCTTCGTTTATCCTCCCTTGGCCTCCATTCAAGGAGTTTCTTTGTCCATCTGCCATCCTCCATTCTAGCGATATGTCCAGCCCATCTCCACTTTTGTTTTGTAATTCGTTCAATGATGTCGTCTACTCCGGTTCGTCTACGGATCTCATCATTTCTTACGCGGTCTTTTAATGTCAAACCAAGCATTGATCTTTCCATTCGCCTTTGTGTTACTCGCAGTTTTTCCGATGATATTTTTGTGAGAGTCAAAGTCTCTGCTCCATAAGTCGAAATTGGCAAGACGCACTGGTTGAAGGCTTTCCGCTTCAACGTTGTTGGAATATCTGCCTTAAAAATATCTTTCAATTTCCCATAGGCTGCCCATCCCAGAGTGATTCTTCTTAACATTTCGCAGGTCTGGTTATCTCGACCTATTCTTATCTCATGGCCTAGGTAAACATATTTTTCCACCACTTCTATAACCTGATCCTCAATGTGGATTTTCTCGCTGAAGACCATATTTGTCATCATCTTTGTTTTTTGAAAGTTTATCATCAATCCTATTTTTCGAGACACATTCTCGAGCTCTTGGACCATGTTTTTTGCGTCCCCTAAATTATCTGATATGATGACAATATCGTCCGCGAAGCGTAAGTGACTAAGCCTCTCTCCATCGATAGTTATTCCTTTCTCTTGCCATGACAACATTTTGAACCCATGCTCAAGTACAGTGGTGAATAGCTTTGGTGACATAGTGTCACCCTGCCTAACTCCTCTTTTGATGTTTATCTTATTTGTTGTTGAATGCAGATTTACGGTTGTTGTGGCATTTTCGATTCTACATTCTTGTAGTGCTGTTAGAATAGATGGTAACTCTACAGTATCAAATGCCTTTTTAAAATCTACAAACACAAGTGCTAAGGGACGATTGTATTCTATAGTTTTTTCTATTAATGTTTTCAGGCTTTGCAGATGATCGTTGGTACCATTTCCACGACGGAAACCGGCTTGTTCTCTAGGCTGGTAAAAATCCAACTTAGTCTCTAACCTAGTTGTTATTATTCGGGTGTAGAGCTTGTAGAGGTGGTTAAGAAGACTAATTGGTCTATAATTTTCCAGGTCTGTTACGTCACCCTTCTTATGTAGAAGAATCATTAGCGAGTTGTTCCATTTTACTGGGATTTGTTGGTTGCTAAGACACAGATTGAAAAGCTTTTGGATCTGCATCATGAGTAGTGGTCCACCTATTTTTAAAGCTTCTGTAACTATGCCATCCTCTCCTGGGGCTTTGTTATTTTTCATACTCCCTAGAGCATTTCGGATTTCGTCTAGCGAAATTTCAGGAATATCTTCAGAGCCTTGATTTTGGACCTTCTTATGCAAATACTCTGCTGAGTCTAGACTGGATTTGTTGGTGTACAACATTTCATAAAATCTTTCCACAATATTTAGTAGTTTTTCTCTGTTTGTTGTTATTTTGCCAGTTTCGTCTTTTAGTTTGAAAATTTCTTTTTTTCCATTCGTAACTTTATTCCTCATTTGTTTCATGCTTTTGTTGTTTTCAATGGTTTTTGTGATGGTTTGGTTTTTATAATTTCTTATGTCCTTTCTTATTGCTTTAGAGATTTCCTTATTTAATACATTTATAATTTGTTGGTCAACGTTCTTATCTCCTCTCAACAACCTCCTTTGTTCTATTTTGCGTTTTGTATCCAAACTAATTTTTTCTTCCTTTGCACTTATTGGGCAAAACTTCGTTTGTGCTTCTGTTATTGCTTCCACTATTGAGTCATTTAGTTTGTTAATATCTTCATCTGATGTTTTCTTTTGGAGGGTTTCATAAATATGTTTCTCAAATATTTCCTTGTTTATTGGGTGTGCCCATGATTTCGGTTGTTTCTTTTTTATCATTTTGTATCGTTCATCACTGATATTTATTTCAATGGTGGCTCTCATCATTCGATGGTCACTTGATTTTGAGAATCTATTTAAAACTGTGACATCCCTAAATATGCATTTTTTATCTGTGATGAAATAATCAGTTTTTCTCTAACAGGAAGTTTAGCAAAGTGTCACCGCGATCATTTCTTCCCGGACTTCCGAAATTTCCAAGCGCACTCTCCAAAGGGTCTATTTTAGTTTCTATTTTGTCATTAAAATCTCCACATATAATTGTGAAATGTTCATGATTATCTGTGATGGCTTCGGACAATTCCTCGTAAAAAGTTTCGATTTCTTCGTCGTTGTGTTGCGATGTTGGCGCATAAACTTGGATGATTTTTAGGTTATATCTCTTGCTCAAACGTAAAGTCACATAAATAACTCTAGTGGACACCGCCTGTACATAGATAACACTCTTTACGACCCTCTTATTTATGAAGAATCCAACTCCTCCTATTGAATTTTGTTCTCCATTGTGGTAGAACAAATGACCAGATTTTAGGGTCTTGAGGCCTTCTCCTCTCCTTCTGACTTCGCTAACTCCAACAACGTCCCACCTTATTTTCTCTAACTCATTTTCCATTTCCGCAAAACTTTCTTCCGAGAGTAGAGTTCGGGCATTGAAGGTTGCAATTTTGAAAGCTGTTTTCGTCAAATTTTTGTCCCCCCCAGAATCCTTGGGACAGACTGATAAATCAGTGTGAGATTTCGGATATGGGATCCTACTCACCTGGGGTAGTTTCCTTTTCGTTTTAGAATCTGACATTTGTAAGGGTGTTGGCTGAAATTTCACTGCCGCGCGAGCCTCTGCGTGTTGGCAATGTGACGTCACTACTCAGGGGGTTAGAATAAGAATAAGAAGAAAGGAGAAAAGATATTTGAAATGAATAGACCCCTAGCCCTCGAATACTCTAATAGCGTCGAGGTCTGAAGAGAACAAGAGTTGGTCAAGTGAGACCTGATAGGATAGATAAAAGAGAGAGATCTGGTACCAGTAAGTGGAAAAAATACCAGGTACAGCTCGGGACCTTGTGGTTGCCAGGCCACATACTCACTAGATGTGAGCCCCTTAAGGGAAGGAGTAAGATCCCCCGGCGCCCACGAGCCGCTCGACGTAGGCCACTGATAGGGTAGATGTTGTTTTTTCAATTATTTATTATCAATCGATTGTTAATTATTAATGAACAATCAATAGACAATTTCTTTGTTATTATAATTAGATGAAGGATTTAGGAGAGAAGAAGGGGGGAGTGGAGTGAGGTATTTGCTAGGCAGAGCGATGCCTCCTTTAATCCAGGATTAGTTTAAAAATATATATCTATTAATGGGGTCATAGTCCCCATTAATCTCAATGTGATCGATTTTCATGACGTTAGAAAAGGTAAAAACAGGCGACATCGCAATTACCTTGGCATTAAATGATTTCAGAGATGTCTCAATTAAGAGCGCATCTCAAGATCTATAAGATGATATAAGACTTACTACCATTTTCGCATAATACCCCAAGGAAAAATTGTGTGGAATCAGGAGCCAAGCGCCGCACGTCCGCCTCGCACCAAGTTCACTCACTCACTCAAAGTAAGAGTGCCTATGACAATATCATAGGTAAACCAGGTTGGTCCCAGACCAGTCACTCTTGCTTTCCTGACAATTTCAAGTGGACCCAATCAAATGGTTAGACCGCCTTGAAGAGTATTCTCGGCAACCCACTCTGATCTAAGATCGGAGGGTCTGACCATTTGAGACAGACAACCACAATTGGTGACCCACGACGGCGGAACACAACCACAATTGGTGACCACGACGGCGGAACATCACCACAATTGGTGACCACGACGGCGGAACATCACCACAATTGGTGACCACGGCGGCGGAACATCACCACAGAGACAATAAAAGATTGTGTCTTCTGCTGGAATTATAAATTTTATTTAAATTAAATTTTGTTTAAATTCCAAAAATACTATAAACTATAGTCTCGTTATAAATAAATAAAATTTATAATTCCAGCAGAAGACACACTCTTTATTGTCTCCTTCAATATATAAAATTTAATTTATATTTTTTCCAACGTTTACACCCGCTATGGCCATCATCAAGACATATTATCACTGGGCACAAAGTTTTGAATGTAATTGCAATTAAAAATAATATTAATATACACGGAGGTTTTTTCGTTGACCCTTTTAAATCCTGAAGAAGGAGGCACGATCCTTCGAATTGTCGGATTTTTTAAGAGAATGAAATTGATATTCTAATAAATTATTTTATAGAAAATAGAAAAATATCTTTAATTAATTAAATTCCCTAATTTAAATATATTAATAATATTTGTAATGAGCTATTAGTGGGATATAGAATTAAAAATCAATTAATTATTAAAAGGAAATTGAATAAAAATGTAATTATACATTCTTTATCAAGACAACCATAATTATACTAGATGAAGGAGGATATCAGCCAAAATGAATCACTGGGTTCAATAAAACACCTTTAATAAAATTATTATTATTATTAAAGGTGTTTTATTGAACCCAGTGATTCCATCTTTGGCTGATACCTCCTCCTTCATTTAGTACAGTTTCTTCACAGGAACGAACCCTAACAATATACAACCATAATTATTTGAATTAACAAAAAACCCATCAAAAACAACTTAGGCGAAGATGAGACCCTGACAGATCGAATTGTCAACCCAAAAACCCCTTAACCCTTGAATTTCATCCAAATCGCTAGAGCCGTTTTTGAGAAACCGATTCAATATATACGGTATATATACAAGAATTGCTCGTTTAATATAATAAAATATAAAATTAAGGTTTTTTGTGTACACTACTCAAAATCTCCCCAAACTTAGGATTTACACGTTTTAAGCAAAATTATGAAAAAAATGCCTTCCAACAAAATTATTATTGGTTTGTCTGTTTTTTTCTGTCTGTATGCACAAATTCCGATCGTAATTAGAATAAAAACGGCTAGAAGTATTTTTATGAAATTTAGTATTTGGATCAGATGTTTCCCAACTTAAATTTTGAGCCATGTAACATTCTGTATATATTTTGACGCCAAAAGGGGTTTGGGGGAGAGTACTAGTGGAATTTATCAAATAACTCTTAAACTATTAACTCTTCAAAAAAATTCCGTTAGAATCAAATTTTGAAAGAATGCGATTCCTGGCAATTTTTCTTTAAACGTTTTTCATATGAGGTAATCAGCCAAATTGATATTAATAATTTATTTGTTTATTTTTTCTTTTTTAATTTTTTATCACTGTTTGTTTAATTACTTTTATTTTTTTGTTGTTTTCATGTTTTGCACCGAGAGAAGCACTTGTTGGTTCATAAAGGGAAATCATTGGGGTTGACCTCTGCTTGATGCAAATAAATATATACCTACATATGCCAAATATAAATATGTAACTTTATAATTTATTTGTTTACTATAGTTTCATCATCAATATTTTTAACTAGAGATATTTTGTCTGATGTTTATCATGGGGTCAATTACCCGTAAGGATATAGAAAATTCATTTTGTTGTAATAGCAAGCTGGCCATATATATGCGATTGGGATCAAATAAAAAATTATGTAACAATATTAACGACCTCACCAATTTAAGTTTAATGTAGCATGTATGTTATTGTATTTAAGCACTACTGTATTAGAGAATTCTACTTGTGAAAAAATACTCCAAAATTTAAATATTTAAATAAAAATGTAATAATGTAATTTATTTGTCTCAAAGATTTACACTCCCCTGAAAATTTTTCTTCGGACGTCCCTGGCTGAACCTATATATGGTACTTCATTAGATCGAGATCCGCAAACAAAAATACCCTAGACCAGGGGTCCCCAAACTTTTCCGAGTCTCAGCACCTTTTTTCAATTACAATTTTTCCATGGCACCCTACTCTAAGTAAAAGTACATAATATATCAAAACAAATAGCTGTATTTGGTCTCTCTAAATACTCTTGTATTAGAATAGATAAAAATATCTTCGGAATCAATAGTTTATTTTTCTATAAAAATCAAAAATTCAGACCACAGGGGGGCCTTTGTATACAATTTCAGATTTTTCGAGGGTGTCAAAGTTAAATTTTTTCGGTTTATGTAATGTCTAATCGTAAGTAAGAGATGAAAATCAATAATAAATAAATTTTTAGCTTCTCACTTTGTTTGTTGTCTAGTTAGGCCAAATGTCTTGCTTCAATTAATTATGAAACTTTGCGGCGCACCTGTGAAGAGGCCTCGGCTTCCCGTAGCGGTGCGGCGCACAGTTTGGGAACCTCTGCCCTAGACACTGGTGTCCCCTTACTTTCCCCTAATATATAAAATATTTTTCCTTTATTTTTCTTTACTACTGAAGAGCCTGGAGCGACCGCTCCATTCGCCCTATGATAAGGCCGGCAGTGACCCTAGATTTATGACATTTTCTTTTCTTCTTTTGCCAAATTCCTGGAATAGAGAAGTTGCATTTTCATGGTGTATCTCCTTACATAAATAATAACAAGAAAAGGACTATAACTTCTTATGAGAATTTATTACAGAGCAAATTGTCGCAGGATATTTAAAATAATAAATTTAAAAATGATGAATGGAATTCTTGGAGAATTATCCAAATTGTCGTAATTTGATTGTACATTCATTGTGACTAATAAAAATGCTCATTGGTCTCTATCGATTGGTGATAACTCCCAGGCTTGGCAGAATTCGCAGCTTATTCTTGATAATCAGATTAGAGCAAAGTGGATCGGCTGGGTCGGGACGTTTGTCTCATTAAACGGATCATTGAGCTAGCACGATTAGTTGTAATAATGTTAGGCTGTGGCCCGACCCGAAGATGGATGCCGACGGACTGCTCACAATGGATCGGAGTCAATAATGATTGAATTAAATCTAACAGTCAAATCATTTAGAGGAGAAACAATTTGAAACCCGAATATCTACATCCATCTATGCTAAAGCCTCAGGAAAGTGAGAACCATTTTCGATTAGTAGCCGGATATTAATTCTGATCCGTAAAATTAAATCACATATATTTAGTATGAAAATTTGAGTGTTGAAAAAGTGATTGGAAAAATTTGATTTGATGTTTAAAATTTCTTGAATTATAGCTTTTTTGGAAAATAGCGGCCCCGGATTTGATGACAAAAATATATAATATAAATAAATAACTGTTGGAATCATTAGCTAAAATTATTTTCGAATAGTGAAAAACGGTACGGTTTTTCAAAAAGACTATAGGTCAGTGTGTGTTAATCTTTGGGTCGCGATCATATTTAAATAGTGGTACTGAATTCTGGAGTCAAAAAACAGGAGGAGACAATTTGTAGAAATAGCATTATGAGACATATTGGTTTAAAAGATATGAAGTTTTTTTAAAAAAAAATGAATGAATATTTTGGAATTTAAACAATTTTTGAAATGGCCATAAACATACTTTTGTATGTTTGATTTAAATTTGAATTATGGATCAGAATAGAACAATTTGCCATAAGAGCCCCCAATTTCTATCAACCTATCAATGAATATATTTTTTCATTTTCTATTTATTTGACCTAACAATGATGCCAGTATTATGGAAAGACCACTGGAGGCCAGAAATGAAGCATTAAAAAATAAGCTGACTCGTGGTGAAGTGTTCTGATGTGGCCATCCACTTGACTTTACCATACAACCTGATCCCTCACTTATATTATATTTAATATTTAATAAAATGATTTATATTCATGTAGGTGAGGGGGGTTAGTTTTTCCATTTTTAGACTCCTGGGGTCGCACTGATTATGAATACAAAATTTGGCTGAGTTTGGTACAAGAGCCTAAATTTCATTTTTTGACCATATACCCACCCCACCCCATTTTGGGCGGTTAGTTTTTGCATTTTTAGACTTCTGGGATCACACTGAATATGTATATAAAATTTGGTTGAACTTGGTACAAGGACCTAGATTTTTTATTTTTAACCCCCACCCCTCCACCCCCTCTTAATTTTGCGTCGATATGCACCAAAATCTAATCAGCTCTTAATGGACCAAAAGTACTTGGGAAATTTGGTTTCGATATTCACACTAGTTTTTGAGCTAGCTCGTCCACAAAAATTTGGTAACGCACAGACTAACTAACTAACAGACAGACTAACAGACAAACTAACAGATATTTTGACAAAACAATAATTATCTCGAAAAATATAATTTTTTCGATGTTCACTTATTAAAGTTTTTTTGTAGAACGAAATGCCATGGTTTCGCTCAATTTTTTTAATCAAAATAGTTTCAGCCGTTTTTGAGATATTTCGAAAAAAATGTAAAAAAACACTATTTTCATGCAAGATCACAATACTTGACCATACCCTGTATGGTAAAGTAAAAAATTTAATCCTTGGGAACGCAGACCTGTGAGGCTCAAATTGCGATTTAAATGTGGTGTAGCGCGGAGTGGGGTGAAGTGTGGTAATTATGACCCTCCTAAATTGGCCGAAAGGTTGAAATAGTGATCCGGCTTCCGTTTCGGGCCTAATTCGACGTTGCCCGTCCAACTTAACTATTATTATTTAGATTTGTTTTACTATTCATTAATTTTTTTATTTATTTACATTGATTGTGACATAATTGAATTATTATTTTTGCTTAAAGTTGTTTTATGACTTACAAAAACGGAAATGGCTTATGAGGCCATTACGTGTGCCCAAGTTTTTTTTTTAGCAAAAAATTAATTTTTCTAAAATAATTTTATTTTTAAATGATCAAAGCAAGGAAAAATAAAAACTTGAAGCATAAAAATAGTGTCCCAATCCGAAAGTAACGTTAGATTTCAACTATCATGACGAATAAATGTAGTTGGGCCTCACAGGGGTCGCGCGTTCCGGCGCTACATTTTGATTGCCCGTTCCCAAGGGCTAAATAAAATTTCACCTCTTAATATGTAAATAAGTAATAAATGAAGTAAAAATAAGAATAATATATGAAAAACAGCTAATGATTTAGATCGCATTTGTTTTTAGTTAAATATTATTTAAATAAATTTAATAATATAAAACAAAGATATAAATTAATCTATTAAACACCAATAAACTTAAAAACCTAATAAATACGTTTTTAAATCAAAAACAGAAATGATATTCTCAAATGGACTGAATTCTCAATCTATTCACACATTTTTACAAGTCTTGTATTCTTATATTATAGTCTTCTTGTATTATATTCTTGTGTCTCCATGCCATAAATCAGCGTTAAGTTTCATTCGGTTTTTTAAATCTTTTTCAACATAAATTTTTTGAATGGATTTAGTTGTCAAAAGACCATGAAACTGTTTTCTCATATTTAAATGTGCCGAATTTATTCAAATTTGTAAGGTATATCTCAAATTACATATGATTTAATAAGTATTAATTGTTTATTTCAATAAAGTTATATAAAATATGTAATTAATATTTTCGAAAGTGAATAAAGACACTGCGAATTAGAATCTTTTTGAAATTAAAGTTAGCTTAATGTTTTTCAAATATATATTTATTATTAAAAGAAATAAATATTTAAATTGATTGATAGTAAGCATCAGGAAAGAATTATTCTATTTCTTTTTACTCACTCATTGAATGCTTTTTACTTGTGATTATCTAATATATTTTAATTGAGCAACCAATAATTATTATGAATTCAATATAATTAAATAGGATTACTATTCTTACCTTTATTTGCCTAAGTTCCAACGACTTTATATTAGCTATGGGATATAATATTATTTTGAAAAATCAGGTGCATGGGGGTATAAGTGAAAGACCCCAAGTTCTTCCTCCTCTAAATTAAAAACCTTTATATGGCTTGCTGATGAAGATATATTCCCAAAGCTATTTAAATAATAAAACAAAACGTACTATTTATCCGATATTTCCTCAAATGACATCATAACAAAACTAGTTGTCAACATTTCACAATAAAAATAATAACTAAAATTTATATTGCTCTGAATGTTTATATTTCACTCAGGGATCAAAAGATAAACATAAAACGATTCCGGTTTTATTGCCAATTTCTGTCTTAAAAATTATTAAAAAATAAAAATCTAGAAATAAATACATGCATCTGTAGATATAGATCGAGAATGGAATAAAAGGACATTGAGGAAATTAGATGTGGCTGGCAACAAAATCCTGTTTTCTCTATTTAAAGATGTTCCTTAATGGACAGGGAAAATAAAACCAGATTTTCAACCTATTATCTGTCTCGTAGTGAGTTTGATGTGAATATTTAAGAAAGGATTCTCTTTTGTTTTTTTAATACACGATGTTTAACTATACACCCTGTCACTTACCGAAGTATTGCTGGAAAATAAAAGTTGTTCAATTTCATAGAGAAAAAAAATCCAAAATCGAAATGAAAAAATTGATTTGTTTGAAAATTTCATTCTGTATTCGCTAGGATTTAGCAGCTTAAGTTTAACAAAATTTGATTTTCAATAATCTGAGCATATTGGCAAGAAAATTGCACCATATTTACTATGAAACAGAAGACTATACGCAGTATGGGTAACCATTGTATTTGTGTAGGAAAAAGTTGTGTTTTTGCTTCGTTTTTTAAATATCTTAAAAATTACATACTGGTACATTTTTTAGAAAAAATAAAATTAAGTCTTATCACGGTTAAGACCTAGGAATTAGCCAAGATATATTAAAAAAACAAATTGCAAATTGAACAATTTCAAAATTATTTCCTCATTACACCATATTACATTTAATCTAAAAAAGATCAAACAAGGCTGTATCACAGATTTTATTAAAAAAAATTTCAATTTCGTCTAAGAGGCTTTCAGCCTCGGGGATAAAATGCAAGCTCCAAATGGAAATTTGGATAACTAATGGATATCCTTAAATATATACTAGTATATATATATATTTTCATTTAGTTAAACGAATCCAACAAACGAGCAAGTTCCTATTGACTGCAAAGCACCTCAATTTCTTTTATATTAATTAATTAAAAACAAAAAATGTCTAGAGTAAATATGCTCCGATTTCAAGGAGAATCGATGGTAATTAGCCCTTAATCTCATTATAAAACAGCTAACTGTGAAATATTATTTTGATATTATTATCATTTTCAAGCTGGAGTTCACAAAGAATTTAGAAATGAACATCTAAAACAACCCTACAGTTATTTTGACAAATTTACAAACATACTATATATGTTTGTCTAGATTAATTTGTAACAACGCTAAGAGAAATTTCTCTAAAAAAATCTCCCTCTTGCCTAGAATCGAACCTACGAACTCTTGAACTAAGGTCATTAGTTTTAACCACTAGACCAATCTGACATTAATATTTATACCATGATTTCAGTTACTAAAACTATAAATTTTTGATTTAGACTTTGTGTCGAGATAATATTGTATTCATTTGAACTCGAATGAAAATGAAAAAACACCAATTGATTTTAAATTAAAAAAAAACATTAAATATATATTAATTAACGAGGCAAATTTGAAATATAATTGTCAGCTAGGATTTTAAACTGACAGCTCCAATTGATTTTCATTAACCAGGCAAATTTGAAATATAATTTTAATTTGCTCTCGAATTTTGAAATGAAAGACTCCAATTCATTTTAAATTAAGAAACATTAAATATATTTTTTGTAATTAATTAAATTAATTGAACCGCGTAAATTTGAATAATTTCCATGATTCAGCCTACGAATTTTTTGCAGTTCATAAATCATTTCATTATTTTTGTTTTGAAAAGGAAAAATGAAATTTAAATTTAAATTTTAAATTTAAATATATTCATAATTATTCCTCCCCCCCCCCCCCGCAACTCAAAAATTAAAGAGGCGAAACTTTTAAGAGACGATGTATTTTCGGTAGTTTACGGGTATACATTTGGAGTGTGGTTTTTTAAGAGGAATAAAATTTTTGGACCGAGACGCTGCCCGCCAGGGCACCAGCCCGGAGGGCCGAGCTTCGAGGGCGTGCCGAAGGCACGCACGAAACGCTCGTATATATAATAAAACACATAAACAAAGAATTTATTTATTTTATGTTCAATGTTTTAACGAATAAAGCTTATTCACCATCAGTGAATATAAATTAAAAATAACAGAATGTTATAGAAGATTACAAAATAGTGTATATTAGTAGGTAATTACATTATTCTTCTAGATGAGAAAGTTTCTATTTAAAATCGAATTTCTTTATATAGGTAGTTTCTCATCAGTCATGACGAAGAATAATGTAAATATTTAGTACACAACATTTGGTAATCTTTTTCTGACTTTTTATTATTTTCAAATAGTAGTTACTGATTGGCATTATGCGTTGAACAGGATACTTTCTTTGTTTGGCCGAATCTATGTGTGTTTTATTTTCGTTTAAATAAACGATCAAATTCTTACTTTATTTGTCTCAAAATTTCAGTCAAATGATACCCAATATTAATTTATATCATTAATAATTAATAACTCTTAAAATTTCATTTTCTCAATGTTTACTAAAGATTTTTTTTGTAATGATTTTGATACATTTATTTTCAGTGAAACCGTTTTAGCCCTTTTTGAGATATTTTAAAAAATTAAGCATAACACAGATTTTTTGCACGATTACAATATTACACCTCTTTTTGTTGCCTAATGAAAATAAATAATAAGAAGCGCTCAACTTCGCGTCGAGTTTACTCGGGATCGAATCTCGCCTTAGTCAGAGCAATTTTAATTATTGTCAAAAATGCAAGACTAACTAATCCAAGTGAAAGAAACAGGAAACCACCCATGTGAAAAATTTCTCCAGGAAAATTACAATGGAGAGGATACTTTCCATAGTATTTGCCGACGCTCGGAATCGAGTATGGCGATTGAAGAAGAATGGAAATAAAATCATATATAGTAAGTATATTTGTACGAGAGGGGGAGGTAGAGCAATTCGGATGGTATCATCAATTTATTTTTATTTTATTATTTTTTTTTTTCAAGAAGGAAATTTAAGTTTGAATAATTGTGGATAGTCTTTAGGAAATAGTCATCTTAAACAGCTTATATAAGAAAAATTATATAGTGATTTCAAGTCGGATAAAACTATATTTCAAACAGATATTCTTGTGCAGTTGATATAAACTAGATATATTGATTTATTTCAATCTGTTCAATGTTTCAACAAGATTCAATCATTAAATCTCTCAATTTGTTAATATTAAATACCTTTGTTCTTCTTTTTGCTTAGAAGGTAAATAATCTGCTATAAAATATATGATCAAACAAAGACTAAATTCAAAAATAATCAACATTTAATTTATTGGTATCTTATAAAGAAATGCCAATGAAATTTACTACATTCTGCTTAGGCCAGTGATTTGCAAAGGAAAGGATTATGTTCAACTAAACTTTGCTTGTCTAATTAAATTTTCTCTTTTTTCATTTTTTTTTCTTTCATTTTTATTTTATTTTTATTTTACTATATTTGATTTTTCTATTTAAGCATTATTTCTTCCATGAGAGCTCACAGGTCGAAGCTTCCATTTTTTTTTCTTTTTTTTCTTAATAGTTTCTTTAGAAAGGATCTAGAAATATTTTAACATGAAAAAGCATCACATTTTGAAGCATTCTAGAACAAAGAATCTAGAGAAACCTTTGAAAGATCAATGGAAAAGACCGAATTGCAATTTAATTAAAAACAGAAATAAATTCATTATTCTTAATATTAGGATAATTTGATTTTTTTTAGTTTTTTTGAATCGAAACTATTTCCAGTGAGTTTATTTTTGAAATAGAAAGAAAAATTATGTTTCACACGCTCTCATTGAATCGTTTTGATTCAGTGCCGGCTACCGAGGGTGGTCTTGGGCGCCTCAACTTTTATATCTTAGCAATTCAAAAAAGTTCTCCATAATCATGACACTTGTTTATATCCAAGTTAAACTCATTTGACTTTCAACGGGAATAACTTTTTTCTAATCCATATAAATAAATCAGATTAAGCTAAAATTAAAGTACAAAGATTTTTATCCATCACATGAAATCAAAGTGAGTTACATACAATTTTTATCTAAAATAAAGTAAAAGGTAATTTTTAGAATCTAAACATTTTTTTTTCTATGGACATAATTGATATATTTTTGTACTAACAATCAATAATATATTTGAATTTTTCATTTTGGAAAAATCACCCAAGGGAACCAACAAAGGCTAAAGTTAGATTCACAATAACTTGGCGTGAATTTACTTGAAAGTCGGCGCAATTGCATATGTATAATCGTTCACAATAGACTATTTTGAACGTACGTATACATATACAATAGCGCCACCTTTCGATTCACGCCAAGTTATTGTGAACCTATTTTAATGCCGGCACTGTCTCGAAAAAAAATTATTATTATAATCATAATTTTTTATTTTATTATTAATAATAAAACATATTACATGTACAATCAAGAATAATGAACACAAGCTAACTATATAGTTGTTGAATATATATCCAAAGTGGATTACGTTTAGCAGCGTTAGATTAAAAGCAGTTCTGTGTTTGTATACCGAACAGGTGGGATCGCGTAATCATATCCCGTTTCTCGCCAAAGAAATCGCATCTTTTCCATCCATCGAATATTTTGAACGCATCTAAAGGTTGTGCAGTGAAACATACAAGTGGATTCCAACGTACATTTTTTTTTCATTGCTTTTCTTATTTCTGGGAATAATTTGATTCACTGCTTGACAATGCACTCCTAATCCAAATGACATTAAGTATTAAAAAATAATGAAACTAGGAGTCATCCTCGATACCAACATAATCATCATCATCATCTCATAGGTGAACAAAGTATGTGAGTTGCCATAATGGTATAAAACACACATCATTACTGACAAGTTGGAAGACTTAGTTATACAGAATAGTCTTAATACTTGAAGGGATCTTCAATACAGTGCCATCGTTTAATACCATATTTATGGAAGTAATGGAGAATGAAATGAATTTTATCTAGTTAACATTGAAACATAAAGCAAAGGACCACATTGCAAAGCAAGAATTCGCTGGATGCGATGATGTTTCGTAATATCAAAGATTTATCCCGAAAATCGTAAAAATCGTTCGTGGATTTATCATTCGGATCTTTGTTTAAAAAGTTCAAATCTTATAGAATAGTTCATGGACACTTAGATAATACAATTCAATATATGTAGATAAATTTTAATAAAATTCGTACTAGTCAACGTATATCAAATTTTTTTGCAATAAACCTCCCTCCAGTGGACGGTTCATTTCTGAATGCTTCTGATGTTTAAATGGACTTTCAAAACTAAATTCTGCCAACTTTTATTTAATAGAATACAAAGGAATAAAAAGAATTAAGTCTAAATTTTCTTTCTAATTAGAATTCTTTTTGAAGTTAATTTGTCAGAATTAGATTAATAAGAGAGTTGTCTGCTTTTGTAACACTTTGGTGGAAATTATTCAATGAACAAAATACATTAATCTTCTTGAGGAAGAAAGCAATTATTATGTAGATTAAAAATAAATATCAAATGCATATAGTTTCATGAAGTATTAAAGTTTCAAATAATTTATTGACGATTAAATTCATTTTTATTTTGTTCAAGACGCGAACAGGCTTGATTAATAAAAAAATAATATTTGTAAATGTTCTACTTATATTTATATATAATAACTTTTGTTAAATAAATAGCAAGATTAAGCGTAGGTAATATAATAAAACATAATTTACGACTCTACTTTCAAATATGACCAACATATTTCTACAATTTCAATTACATCCATTATACATTTCGCAAGCACTTGAAAACAACTTTAGAATTGGGTGCTGAAACATTATGCATTCTGTTGAAAATTAAAAGGGACTAATCTAGTTGCTTTCAGCAGAAACATTTTACAGATAAAAAGCATTTATTAGGTTTTGGAATTTTTTCGGTGAATAAATATTTTTTAGCCTTTAACGATGTCATTAAAATAAATGATTTCTGCACATTAATTTGTTAAATATTATTTAATTTTTTGCCGTAGATTATTCCATAGAATTTAGATTTACACCAGCATTATAAACTCCTATGGCAGGTGACAAACTATAGTCACCATAAATATTTAAATGTCTATTTAATTTTGATAATCAAATTATATTTTTTCAACTTTCTTATAAATGCAGACAACTGTTTGATTATTTTACTAGAAGCATATTTTTATTTACACTATTTGTTATTAAATAAAAGTTGTCGAAATGTTATATTTCGCCCACTTAATCATCAATATCACGTTGAAAGGAACCGTTCGAATAATAACAATTACTCAGTAAAAAGTAGTCACATGTGTTAAAGATTAATTTATCTTCGTATTTTTTAAGATAAATTTTAGAATAAAAATGGACTCACACAGGAGCCTTACAATTATATTAATAATATATAATATTTTTATTTGATATTTTGAAAACGATAGGTTGAGAGAGAAAGATTAGAAAGATGATGAGAAGAATTCGTACAGAACCTATATCAAGGGTAATCTTTATTAGCATTCGATATATATCGAGGTATTTAAGCTAAGGTTGATATTTCAAAAGATTTACTTGAAGTAAACAGTTTATGACATGGCTTAAGGCCAGAAGTCCATTCACCAAATATGTATTTGAATTTATGATTGCCTTAATATATTAATATTTTGAAAATGTACAATTAAAATGATCTATAATTCTTTGGTTATTTAGTGATTAGATGATAAAGAACAAAATAATTCATTTTTAGGTCCAGTATGAGCTCAAAACGGATAATTACGCCAAACGACCGTTTTAACAACTTGACCACCAGGGCTTAATCTTGTTGATAAGGAAGCCGCTGGATAAGCAAGTACGACCAGCTTTCAAACCCTGGCTAGACCTCATTTTTTGCTCTCCATTATTTGTAATTTCTTGAATATTGAAGAATTATAAAATGAATTGCAAATTGTTGATAAATTTAAGAATATTTATATATTTCCAAAATAATCTATCAGCTGACGAATCAGATGCTAGTTTTATTACAACCTCAAGTGTATCTTCTTTTTCGTGGTGCATATTCTATTTCGAGCCTTAATGGTAATATAGGGGTATATATACTCATCATAGAAAATTATTCACAAGGGTGGGTTCTCTTTGTATTCCATTAGATTTGGTAAGGCGCTTTGAAATTTTGTAAGAAATCAAATTTTTTCTGAGAGAAACAGGATCTGAATGAAAGTCGATCTCTAGCCTTTATGCTAGTGGCGTCTCAAGTGTATATCTTTTATTAAATATAGGCTCCAAAATATACTAAGTTTTGTCGATCTTAATTTTGATAATTTTATCCTAATATGACTTGAAGATTTTTTATGCTTAGACAAGGATAGAATATTGATTTTTAAACTTAGTTTTCTTTCACTTCTTTAGAGTAAATCGGCCATTTATTTACGCATTTAAGGTATTCTTTTGTTAGAAATCAGCAATTAAATGGCAGTGATTGGAATTCGGGGGTTAATACAAGACCCTCGCGGTAATCTACCTCTCTATCTTATATAGGTATGTGAAATTTTTCGAAGAATATATACATAATAAGATCCATTCACCCTCACATTCACACACACACACACATGTCATAACCTTGTTCATTTCAAGCAGTTCGAAAAAGATTTTGAATGTATTTAATAAAGAACACCCTTGATTAATATAGATAAGACAAATTGGTAAGAAAATATTTTACAATAAATAGAATTTTAAATGTCTAGCTAGTAAAGAAATATATAAATATATTACATCATAATTTATTACTTTATTTATTTATTATTATTATTATATAATATATATATATATAATTATTCTTGTATTTATATATTGCAAAGTGTTCAATTTTTCAAAAGGTAGGATCTCTGTAATTTTCAATAAAAATATGATGATTTAAATCTAGGGAAAATAAATATAAGATTTAATTTATGATCTCATATTAATTTGCTTGAAGAACCATTCTCATTATGATTTCTCCAAGTTTTGATTTAATTTAATCAGTGTATACCGAACTTTTCAGATATTCGACCGTCTTTTATTCTATCTAATAGTTTGTCTCAGACAGTCGAATACATTTTATGTTTTGAATACCATAAGAAATCAAAAATAGGCCATAATAATAATCTGATCAAAAAAGTTGCTGGTTCCTTAAGAAAAATTGATTTAAAATTCCCTGTGTTTTTCTCAAGTAAACGAATAAAGTGCCATCGAAACATCCTCGATGTACTGGTAGGATGCTGCTTTAATACTTTTAAATAAATGTACTACAGCCCTTCTAAATGTCTGCTTTTATTTCTTCTTACACACAAGTGTATATGACAAATTAAAGTGGATGGTACTATTATAAGATAGATTAACCCAAAACACTTCATTCGTTGACTCAAGTATAATTACCTTTTATTGTGTTTAAATTAGAGGTGTAATCTTAAATAACTATGAATAATCAAATTCAACAGTTATTTAATCTTCTCTGAGAGCTCTAGGGAATCCAACCGTTGATATATGGAACACAATGCAATACATAACATAAAATTTAATTTTTTTTATAATAAAATGTGCTTGGTTGTATTATTATAAGAAATAAATACAGTTATTTTACAAAACACTCAACAATAAAGTTTAAAGAAAATAAAAAGTTGCGAGAAAGATTTTCTCATTATTAATTATTAAATTTAATTCGCATGTAAACATAAATATATTTAAAAATCTTGACAATTTACAAATCTTCTTGGAGAAAGAGATTACCTTACAAAGATCAATTATAATAATTTATAATCAATATAGAGTATTCAGTTGAAAGACTGGTTTGACGCAACCACCCGTCTCATACGACTAAATCTCAAATCAACTCTTTCATTTCTCTGTTAGTCCCACACCCCATAACCTTCATAATTCGGGGAATATTATTCTAATTTTGGTATTCTTCCTCCTTCTTTCCTAATTCATTCCTCGGATATCTTTCAACATTTTTTAGTGTTTCAACGTATATCCATCTGAGGGATTCTTAATTTTTGTCCTTCGAATCTTTCGCATTGTACTATTTTCTCTAATAATATTTATGAAAACAAATTTCTATTAGGAAATCCGGAAAAATTTTCAAACAGGAGTCTATCTTTTAGCGTTTATTGTTTGACTCAGTCAATAAAAGATCAGATATAGACTATTTTTCGAAAATTTATTCAGATATTTTGGAAAGAAATATTTTTTATAAATATTATATTTATTCTTCCAATTTAATATCACTTATCAAGACTATTCATAGGAATATCAAAATTTTCAAAATTATTTATTATGTTAGTATAAAAGCTTTAAAATTGAAAAATCTTACGTTTTACCTGTATTAGCATTTACTTAGTGAGGCGGTAAGAGACCCAAAAATGGCTGTAAACGCTCTAATTTCGAGCATTTATCAAACCATTTTAGTAAATAGCAGCATTTGCCAACACCAATTAGTAAAAACTCGTTTTGTTTAGCTGTGATTGTGCTTTTTAAGTGATGATTTGCAACTTCATTAGCCCTTTTACAATGCAGGGATCAGAGAATCACGAATTATTATATAAGTTTCTATAGCCTGCAAAGTTGGTCTATGAGTAAGCGTTTAGGTTTCAAGAGTAGCCAAGAGGTGATAACATGTTGGGACCTCAAGAGTTTAAGCTCAGACGGAACAATTGATTATTTTTATCTTTGACCAAATGGTATACGTAAATGCTGCCATTCACGAAAATGATTTGATAAAAACCTTAAATGGAAGTATTAACTAACATTATTGGGACTCTACACATCACTAAGACAAATGCTATGAGTAAAATACCTGTCAAACTTAGCAATTTTTGAGTTTTTACAGTAACATAATATATTTTACATGCGAATTAGATTTCATAATTGAATTTATTTTTCCCGAAACGTTCTATGTTCTAATAAACGTTATCACTGATTGTTTTTTAAAAAATATTTCTTATAAAAATTATAATAAATGAAAAGGAATATACGAAATAAAAATTGGTCTGACTAGATCCAAGTCTAATCTATATATTTTTCTTCTTCCTCTCCCACCAAAATAGTTTCAAAATTGATGATAAATCATACATATTTCATTGGATAAGGACTTTAAAAAGAACTTTTAGGGCAGAATTGGCTTGTAGTATGAATTTCATAGGACGAAAATGGACGCGTTTTATGAGATCGATATTATAAACGATCCTATTCGTGCCGTTATTGATAAAATATGCAGAAGATATCCATAAATTTTTTAAACATTTTCATCTTCATCAGCAGACGAAGTATTTGCTTTTCCAAATAATTTATCGAATCTCGAACGGGCCATTTCAAGCACGTCGCTAGCAATTGACTTCCCGCTGCTTGTGGAAGCCATATCGAGATCGGGGGCTTCAAGCACTCGGTACGGTGAAGAAGTCGAAGGAACTGGCGCAAGTCCTGCTGACTCTTCAATTGGGGCATCCAAACAATGTAGAGTGGTCCCTGCGATGCGAGTTCCGGGACAGGACGCGACCGCTATCGACGGTTCCGGATTGACAGTCTCGGGCTGATGAGTAAACTCAGCGATTCTTCCTGTTATGAATTTAAAGGAAATAACAATCATTATTATTATTATTCAGGAAAAAATAAATTAAAAAAATAAAATAAATAACAAAACAATAAAAAAAGAAGCTGAATTTTTAAATGAAAAAAAAAATACTCAATGCTTTTTTCAATCTTTTTTTATCATTTTTTGTTCAGCCAAGCTTAACATAACTCATAAGTAGAGACCGGATTTTTATGCAGTAAAAACTGCCAAAATATGGCATATAATATGCAGTTAAAAAGGCTTAATGGATATGCAAGTAATATGCAGAATACGTTGAAATATGCAAATATATAAAGTAAAATTGGCAAAATAAATTTTTTTATGGACTAAAAAATTAAAAATGATAAAGCAAACTATAGACTCTAACGTCAAATATGTACTTTTATTGAATAAAAAATTTCAAAAAATTCTCATTATATTTATTATATTAAAAAATGTTTATAATGCAATAATGAAAATATTTTTCGGGCTATAATCTGATTACTACACTAATTTACACACACTTCCACACACCCACGAACACTCAATGGCCAAAATGGGCTATAGTTACCGAAGGTCATTAAAATAATAATAATAATAATAATAAAGAAATAATAAACAAAAGATCTAAAAAATAATTAAAATTTGATTGTAATTGTGAATAATTTATTTTTACAAGTATTTTTCTAAATTATATTTAGGTTATTATGTCTACAGTCACTTAAAATTAATTTATCCGATGAAAAGGAGCACGCCACATCCTCAGATATAATGGGGGCAAATTTAAAGGAGCTATAGATATATATTTCTTCATTTTTTTCATTCTTTCTCTGAAAATTTACTTTTAAAAAATCTGTATTTGGTGCGAAATAGGCAATATTTGACAAAAAAATCCTTCTCATATGCACTTTTATACAATATTCTTTAAATATGCAATTTCATGCAATATTTCTCAAATATGCAAAAATATGCAGTATAAAATTTAACCCAGAGTATCCTAGATATATGATTCGGATAAATAATTGATCTCCTGGGTCGTATGTGCCGGCAAACAAAATATGCAATTGCATAGGAATCCGGTCTCTTCTCCTAAGATAATAGCTTGATATTAATGTAGCAAACGCAGTGAATGGAAGTAGTGTATTCGTGTAAGAATAAATTGGGGTTTTTGCTCATTTTTTTTGAACTATCTTAAAGAAATTACATTTTTATTTGAATTATATTGGGTTTAAAAGAGATTAGATTTTGGTTGAAATCGACACTAAATTAGTAAGAGAGTTTTAAAAAATTGAAATTAAAAAATTGACTCTTGAATGTAATAATTGAATATTAGATTGAAGATTTGGTGATTGAGTTATTTATTAAACTATTTATTTATTAATTTACTTACTTAGGTATTTTGAAAACCATATTAATTCTCTATAAAATATATTTAATAATAACTAACCTACTAGCAAATGATTGCCATTGGCACCATCTAACATCAATTTGCCGAACTTAGTCAACAGTGAAATTTTAAATATTTGAATTAGCGTTTTCTCACGACAACACCCCTGTTCACTTAATTATTATTATTTTTTTTTATATTTATATAGAGTATGCGGAAACCGAAATGCGAAGCGGATGGGGCTGCTTTGACCATCTTGAGCTGCTACCCCTCTACACAAATCATTCAGCTGACTTCTAGAAGGGATGCAACTTCTCCATTCCTCAGACTTCGATTAGGATGTTGCAAAATGTTAAAATAATGTCATGGATCAGTAAAAAAATATTGAAAAATATTTTTTTTTTGTTAATTTTTTGATAATATCATTTATTTGAATGGACCAATGTACAATGGAGGAATTAATTAACAAAAAAATCATAGTTGATGAAGTGAAAAACCCCAATCATATAAACAACGAGGAATTGTATTTTTATGATTGTGAAAAAAGTTTCAAATCTACTGTAATAAATTAGCCTTCTTTGCTATTGGGTTGTATCAACGAACTCGTTTTTGGGGCAATGCATGAAATATTGAATTTGCGTTTCATTTTTCTGTCAGAATATTATCACATAGTTCGAATGGATGGATATTTCTTTATATAGGGAGAAAATAAAACTGAATCAGAGTGATTTAGATAAAACATAAAAAAAAAAGGGGAAATAGTAATGTTTTCGTCTTCAATCGAATTCAGGTACCTACGGACGTGTGGACCCTCAGAAGTCTAGAAATACAAAAACTAACCAAATTTTTTATACATAGTATGGTCCAAAGGGCAAGAATTTTCATTTTTGACCATCCCCCCAATTTTAGGTGGTTAGTTTTAGCATTTCTAGATTTCTGGAAGGTTCCCACAGGATATGTATATAAAATTTGGTTGGGTTTGGTCGAAAGGGATAGAATTTTCATTTTTGAGACCCCCCCCCCCTTTTTTTTGTCTGATATAATGTTTAAAACACATTAAAAAAAAATTATTTTATGTTCTTTTCAAAAATATATTCAGTTTTTTTATAGTTAAATTTTTTCATTTTTTTATACCTCTTCAAAATATGGTAGATCTCTATGCCCCACCCTGTATTTAACATTGGGGGTTGGGGCGGAGCGGCGGCAAATTCAAGCTTGCCCCCCTGATAAAAGACCTTGATCCGGCTCTGCAGACCAGTTATCTTGGGTTTTCAGGGTTCAGTTGACAATAACTTATCATAAATAGACCTGAAAGGTAGCGCTATTATATTTTTTAAACGTGCGTTCATAATGGGTATTGTGAACGGACTTATACAAATATAATCGCTCTACTTTTCACGTCGATTGATGCTAATTCATTGATTGATAAGCTAGCTTTATGCTATCGAAAATATGAGTTTTTTTTAGAAATTCAAGACGCTTAATCGTTTCCGTTTTATTTAATTCAAAATTATTAATATTTCTCTTAAAATATAATAAAATAAAAAAATTATGAATGATTTTTTTATTGTCGAAGAGGAGGGGTATTATGGTAAATTATGTGATCATATCAACTTATTTTTTGATATAAAAAAAAAAGCAATCAATAAAATCTTGGTTCATTACCCGGTAAGGATGGTTCCGCTTGATTTTCTTCTGCAATCTGCTTAAAAATGTTGCCATCATCGGTTAACTGTGGCGGCGCGGATTGCGGGGCAGGCGGTGGAGGAATTGCCGGTGGTGTCCAAGCCTTGGCTTCACTGTGAGGTCGATTCACGCAGCTCTCACCTAGAAGGGAAAATGAACAATCGAATAAAAACGGAGCGCTTTATTAGGAACATGCATCGGAAACAACGTTTCGCTCTTAGAGTTGAAATTGAATTATTGTATTGAAAAGAGAAATGTGTTTTTTGCGTTTCCGCGTGTAGAATTGTAAAAGCATATCCTTAAAAGAATTTTGTTGATTTTTTTTTTTTTTATCTATTTACAATTAATGGAAATAAATTAAAACAAGCGTTTTTTTTTTATTTTGAGAACGATTCAAACCGAATCCGTTAGTATTGAATCTCGAATTAACTTTACCATATGCAGTATAGGGAATATAAATTAATTAAAGCAAACAGAAAACAGGCGCGAAATAAGTGATGTATTCGCTTTATTTTTTCGAAATTTTCAAAAATGGATAAAACTATTTTGATAATATTTATATATGCAAATAATTCTAGCAAGTGAGTTTTTAAGAATTGATATTGAAGATATGATTTTTAAGAAAAAAAGATGGAATTTTTCGAAATTACACCTCATGTAAATTCAATTGCCACGTTATTGATTTGATAAATCATTTAAGGAAAAGATATAAGTGTATGTACGTATATTATTAGAAAAATATATTATATACGAGTAGATCTATATAATTAAAATAATGGGGTTAAGACCAACAAAATGTTTTATAATGAGAAAATAGTAAAATGATATTTTAAGAGATGTTAATTATTTTTGCAGATTTGATGCTTCGGTGGTTGAATTGTTTATCAAAAAAGAAGTTTCGACTAAAACCAGCTAGATTGAATAAATAAAAGAAAGAAATCACATTAGAAAAAGGTAATTAAGAAAAAATGATTAAAAAAAATAAGAAAAAAAATATATTTACGTCCGTAAAGCCAGAACAAAGACATGTTTTAAAAGGCCCCAAATGTCAACTCGCGAATCATTTTGATTAAATACGCTCATTAGAATTATTGCCGGCCCGAGACAAGTTTTTGAATGGAGCGAGACCCTGGCGTCGGAACAAGTGTCTTTGGCACTCCTGGCAAATTTTTGGGCCTTGCGGTTTTAAGGTCATTCACAAACTAGCCACGAATCAAAATATCGAAAATCGAAAAAAAAAATCCTTTATTTTTCTTTAACCCAGAGGCGGTCATCTGGGACTTGGCGCCTGGACCGGCCGCTCCGTTCGCCCTATGATAGGGCCGGCCTTGATTAGAATACAAAGCGTTTCGACAACTAATTCTTGTGTCATTCTCAAGTGCTTACGAAGTAATTTCAAAAGGTAGGCAACAAAAGGACCTGAAAACACCTCGAGATGGTGAGAAAACGATGGATATTCTGATGAGATTATTTCGCTAAAAATGTCTAAGCTAGCCGATTTCAGTCAAAACAACTTTTTGGATTAATTTTTTTTTAATATCTGTACGTTTTCCAGTCAGTATATGATCAAATATTTGGTAGGTTCTAACTCAAATGAGAATTTTAAAATTAAATTTCATATTTAGTTGTGTTATAATGAGATATCATAGACAGCTTTCATTTTGGTTGAAATAAATGCACGTGTACACTTTTACGCTTGATATTATTTTAATATAAATAATTTCTCTTACTTTATATTATCTTAGGTCTTTAACACCATTCTGCTATTTTTTTTATCAAAATAGTTTTAACATTTTTTAGATATTTTGAAAAAAATAAAGAAAAACATCTAAGTATTTGTTTGAGAAATATAAATAAATTTATACAAAAATATAGAAAGATCAGGCGGATGGTAAAGTGAATAACACTTGGCTGTGTTTATTACAGCCTTATTTATTATTATTATTATTTTTTTAATTAAAATATATAATAACATTCTTAATTAATAACAGCTTAAAAGAACAATCCAAAGGGTTATTTAGTATCATGCGTCTGTTAATATTTTTTTTTTTTGTTAAAAAATAAAAATTTTATGTTCTTTTGATTAAAAAATGTGACATGCAGATCATTGCAAAAATAAAAAAAAGGATTGATGTGATTGATTAGGAGAATGTAATGAGGGCTTTTCGCTCTAAGTGCCCTAATATCCTGAAGGGGATATTAGTATAACCGCATTCACAATTACTCATTTTCTTCTTTTTCACTGTTGCGTTAGGCCTTGAAAAAATAAACAATTTTTCGGGTTAAATAAGGCTAAGAAATATATATACATGGGAATATTATGCGAGTACGAACGAAACAATCCGATTATTGGGAAACCCCGCATCTTCTACTGTTAGTTTGGTGTACATTTACGTTGCTAAATCTGTCAAATTTACTCCAAAAATAATTATAGATGCTGCAGAAATTTAGTCTTTGCAATTAAAAGCAATATAAAGTTAGTAATATGGACAGACTTGGCAAAATTTGAATAAGTATTAAACGGGATCAAGCGTACAATAGCAAAGCGGAGATGGGATCAAAATGAAAATTAATATACTAAGTTCAGTAGGCAAAAAGAAAACAAGAGTGATCCAAGATAAGAGAATTTATTGAAGGGATTGACGAATTTTGCTATGTAGGAATTAAATAACTTGGGGGGGGGGGAATACAAAGGGTTGAAATTAATGGTGTTTCTAAAAATAAAAATTGAAATATATTGGATACTCTATATATTTCGGGTTTTTAGTCCATCACCAGGAGTTTATACAAAAGATAAAAGACAAAACCCAAAAATATAGAGTTTCCATTAAACTTAAAAAACTTTATTTCAATTTTTATTTTATGAGCACACCACTAATTCCAACCCTTTGTAATTCTTTAAATATGTTTCATTATAAACCTACACCGCTTTCCCTAGATGTTATAAATAACTTGGGGCATACAAGTCAGAAAATTAAATTTAAAATTGCTCAGGCTAAAATAGAGTTTAATCAGTAACGAAAATAGATCTGTTTAATATTCAATTAGTTTACAATATTGCTGAAGACATTTAGAAGTATCGTGCTGTATGGATGTAAAATTTGTATCATAGAAACACCAGAAAGGAAGAGATTTGAGAATTTCGAAATGTTCGAATCACGTGGTATGATAGAATTACTATTGAGGAAAAAGCTGAAAGTTCAGAGAAACGTGAACTTTTTGGGAGAATATAGAGAAGAGAATAGTTCTGATGATACACAGATAGTTGGGAATATTTTAGAAGGTATAAATAGGTAAGAGAAAGGAAAGAAAGATCTAGATTAGAATTTTTCCCTAAATAATGAAAGAAATGGAATGCTGGAATGAAAC
This sequence comes from Forficula auricularia, assembly GCA_024734495.1. Lineage (NCBI taxonomy): Eukaryota > Metazoa > Arthropoda > Insecta > Dermaptera > Forficulidae > Forficula > Forficula auricularia. Next base: position 154,503 of record JALMQS010000101.1, on the reverse strand, counting down.
CAGTCTGGGGCTTAAAGAATAAGAAAGTCTTCTCTAAAATGTTCACTCTGATCTCCCATGAGACAAGCCATAATTCAGAATTGAACTTTTTGCCTGAGCACGACTATATCAATTTACCGAAAACAATTCCATATTGTGTATTCCTTAATAATATTTGTGTATTGAGATATTTATAATATCTTGCTGCAAATGATTCAATGAAATTTTTAAATCATTTTAAGTGATGTTGAGTAAATCAGGTCTTGGGTCAAAAAAATACCTAACTTTTTTGTTTTGCTATTCAAATGCTAACTTTACCAAGAATGATTTTTTAAGAATCTGTAGGATATAGAGTATTGTGTCTAAAATTTAAAATTTAAATTTATTCAATATTTTCGACATGACTGAAACATTTAAGGAGTTTTTTTGCATTTAAACAAGAACATGTTTTTATGCTAATATTTTGTTTGTTTTTAATTTGAATTTGTTTTGGAATTGAATTTCTTTTTGTTTGATTGACTTTAATTGAACAAAGAAAAAATAAACTTTCTTGTAGAAGAAAATTTATCATGATTTGCCTTTATTGTCTTGAATTTCAAAAAGAATTTGATTAATTTCACTACATTTTAAAACATGCTAATGCTAGATATATAATTTCATAAAGAGAGAAAATATGCTCAGATAAGACAACCTGATCTTAGAAACAAGTTTGGGAATTCTCACGTTTTATTTCGAATATTTTGCTTGTTATTTTTTTCTTACCCTTCCAAAACACAAGATCATCGAGGAAATATTACCTAAAAATTCCAGCTAAGGGAAAAATTTGTTCAGATGAAAGCTGAATGCTGAGAGAGAAAAAATAAAACTTGGAAATAACCAATGGATCTAAAAATTTCGCGACCATAGTTTTATAAATACTGTTAAAAAACGTATGCTTAAGAAAACACCCCATTCAAGGTTTAGAGAAATTCTTTGACCACAAGTAGGTCCAGGATTCTTTTAAGCTAACAAATTAGTAAGATTCTTATTTCTTGTGGAAAGATTGGTTTTCTAAAATCTAGTTCACATAACACGCGTTGTGGAATTGGTAAGTTACTGACAAATTTTCTCATCATTGCATAATAAAGGAAAAAAGCTCTATCCAGGGTTATTTCTTTATCTCCTCATCCCTACAAGAGGCTGACATCCTTTTCCCTGAATCCGAGGGGTGGACCGCGACCTAAATCGTGTACATCTACTTCCACTTCCACTTTCATTTCCAAGTAGAAGGATCAACAGATGTACGGGCATTATCTAATGAATTCCAAAATAATTCCACACAATTCCAAAGATGTGTACAGCTAATTCCAATCGCGGTTCACCCCTCGACTAAATATATACCCTATACCTAAGGAGGTTTGTCTTTCGGTATTTTAACTATCCTTACTTTACAAAGGAATTATTATTTAACGGGTTATAGTGATGTTTCACAAAGAGGAAATAAAATTAAAAAATTAAAAAATCTTTTAAATTATTTTGGAGATTTTTTATTTATCTCTATACATATTTCGGGCTATTAATTTTATTTCCTCTCTGTGAAACACCACTATAACCCGTTAAATAATAATTCCTTTGTTTAATATGTTTCACTATAAACCAACACCGCTTTCCCTAAACTTTATCCTAACTTTAAATAATAATAATTATTTCTACGATATGTTGACACCAATTTATTCACAGCTGCGCCAAATAGTTGACAAATTAGGTGGTTAAATTTAAGATTAAAAAAAATGTATATTATAGACTTCAGAAATGAGGCAATTTGAAAAACCCAAGAGGAAAACTGATGTACCGTTCTCGTAGCTATTTAAAATAAAAAAACATTTCTTGTAGAAAAATCTTCTCAGTTTATTAATAGTCCAAGAGCTGGTGACACATTTTTACTACGGATTTGACCTAACCAGAAATAATGCGTAATAGAAATCGTCTATGATATATACAGGAATGACCAGTCGGCTGGCCAGTAGCAGGTGGACCAGGTACTGTGCATGTGTGAGTGCGGTAAAGTACATATGTGTTAAAAAATATTTTTGACCCACAATGAAATTATAAAAATTATAATTTATAGTCAATTATAAACATAATATATTCATTCCAGACAATTTGAGTGGTGGAACGTGGAACCAGACCACCCCAAAGTGTATTTTTACAACATGAAAAAAATATTTGATGCTATTTTTTTCATGTTGTAAAAATACACTTTGGGGTGGTCTGGTTCCACGTTCCACCACTCAAACGGTCTGGAGTGAATATATTATGTTTATAATTGACTACAAATTATAATTTTTATAATTTCATTGTGGGTCAAAAATATTTTTTAACACATATGTATTTTTACCGCACTCACACCATGCGCAGTACTTGGTCTACCTGCTATAGCCAGCCAGACTGGCCATTCCCTGTACAACTATCATAGACGGTACTATTACGCATTATTTCTAGTTGATTCAAATCCGTAGTCAAAATGTGTCACCAGCTCTTGGACTATAATTAGATGGATATCATAATGTCCAAGATACTACATAGTTTAGGCAGAAACCATCCGCCATCTTAAGTCTACAAAAGGAAACCAAAAATTATACAATGCAAAGCAAGCTTTCACATTATAGGAATTTACAAACATAACATAAAAGATTCAAAAGGTAATTTATGTTGGAATTTTTTACCTCTGGAATCTGGACATAGAATCAAGAGCACATTTGCATGTTTCCAAAGTCAAAGGACAATGCGTGTAAAGTGACCAAAATGATAGTATTTTATAAAAAGCTGTTTCACATATATCAGATATATAATTTATTTTTGAAAAGACAACGTAATAAAATCACAAAATATAAACAATGAAAAATCCCACTCAAAAATAAGAATACCTGCATATAAAAAACTTTTGTATTAATTCAATAAACTCATTCATCAAAAATAAGATCATTATAAAACAATGCAACCCATCAATGAGTTCCACAAAATATGCACCCAAGACACAATAATTTCATTTGTCTCTTTTTCACTTGAATAAAATGAAACGAAAATCTGAGAGAAATCAGGTTTAAAAAAATTTATAGGTATTTCATTTTTTTTTAATATGCTTGCTTAACATTAAACAAATACATAAGATGTAGATAATCCTTCAAATGTATAGAACAATTCTCAACAATTTCAAATAATTGTTACAAAAAAATCTCAACATTTATTCATATAAAAATAATATCTGTTATCAGAGACAAAAAGAAATCAAATGCGAAATGAAACGTCAAAATCATGGATGACGCAAACCATTGGAGCCAAACTCGAAAAAAATATTATTTTTTTCTTCTTCTTCTTCTCTACATAAATTTTTTCTTCATATATTATACAGTGAGAGAAACACCAATCCATAACATCAACACACATCAATAGTTGATGCACATAAGGAAATCACAGAAATACATATACCTACAAAAAATAAAAATATAAGAAATAACAATCAACTCATAAATTCCAGAACACATGAAAGACATCATCAATCGCAACTATCCAATGATTCTATTAATTAAATGGCCATAATATCGTATCAAAGCGTACAGTGTGCGCAGGCCAAGTTCGAGCATTGGCTTGGCCGTACACGCTCTACGCTATTTATATGAACTATTTCGAGCCAATTTCGACCCCCTTGCAGCTTGGAACCTATTTGAGATACAGAGCTCAAATTATACATATGTCATTCATCTTGAGGAGAGTACCGAATTTCAATAATATATCTTAAATGGATTCTGAGATATGGACCTGGGAAAATAACTAATTTTGGCACTCACTCACTGACTAGTGACAGGTCATCAAAACCTATAGGGTACTTACAATCAGCCCTTTAGACGGGCTTCCTCATAGCTTACAACAAGCAGAGAAATCCCAACCAAAACATTCTGTGAAAAAACAGGTCAAGTTCGAAGCCAAGTTAAATTCGCCAAAAATAATTAATTCGAGAAAATAGTAGATCTCTCATCTTAATTATTCTTGGCAAATTTAACTTGGCTGCACATTAGATTTCACTACTTTTTCGAACTTGACCTGTTTTTCACAGAATCTTTTGGTTGTGATTTTATTCTCGGTGTCCACCTTGTAGTTAAAGACAGCTTCCCTGAACCTCAAGATGTGGAAGGATTCTTTCATATTTCTGACAAAGTCGTTACTCTCTCGATCTAAGACATTCACATTCTCAAAATCAAAACTGTGGTGCAAGTCCAAAGCATGCACCGCTAAAGCAGAGGTAGTCTCTTTTGTTTATCACCGTGAAAAGATTTTTCTACAAGAAACGTTTTTTTTATTTTAAATAGCAACGAGGACAGTACATCAGTTTTCCTCTTGGATTTTTCAAATTGCCTCATTTCTGCGGTCTATATGCATACAATTTAACATTTCAGCATTTGTTTTTGTTTTTTTTTTATTAAAAAAATGGTTAAAAAGAATGAGATTTTTTATCACAGGAAGAATCTCATTTTTTATACTAGATCAGGCTATTTTTAAATTTTCATACTAAAAACAGCAATTGAAGGAGACAATAAAAGAAGAGTGTCTTCTCTCGAATTTATAAATTTTCAATTTATTTATAACGAGAACTATAGTTTCGTTATAAATAAATTAAAAATGTATAATTCCACGCAGAAGACACTCTTTTATTAACTCCTTCAATTTATAAAAGTTCTGCTACTCTCGGCAAAAAGAAACTTTCAATTTAAAAACAGCAATGTTGCAGCAAGTGACAAAGACAGACTTCTATTGAATTAATCTTTTAGAAAGATATAAAGATAGACTTTCAATTAAATATTAAGTGTCAACATTGTCGTAGAATGGACTATATATATATATATATATTGATGTAATATTATTCATTAAAGTCAAATCACTTGTTTTATCATGGAATTCAAAGGAAATGGCTTAAGACTTGATTACATTTCTTTTTCTTTTTGAATCTCTTACAAAATGTGTACTTGACCTTTAAAATATACTTCAGGATCATCTCTTGTTGGAATAGTAATACTATCACCAAGACAGGCAGAATTTCCGAAACGCCTAAATTAAATGAAAGCAAAAATTAGACCTTTGAAAAAACAACAGCCAATTTCTAATGAAGAAAAGTGGTTTCTTAATTAAACGTGTAGATGATTGATTTAATATTTAAATAAGAAAAATGTTAAATTCAGAGCAATAAATTTGTGAAGGTGAATGGAAAAAGCATTCCTATGAGAAGCCCTTTTTCCTTTCGGATATGAATTTGGAAAACGAAAAGCCCTCAATTAACGTGGGCCTCTCCAGTTTTCCCTTCTTAATGATTATATGAATAATGAAAGAGTAAACTGGCTAGTTACTAACGAGTCTACAAAATGGAAATTGCTTTAGATAAATCATACCTCGATACAACTTCACATTTGGCACAGCTACAAGAAAATAATAATATATCATATCCATAAAAAATAATTGTCGATTTTAAAAAAAATCTCTAAAATACAAGTTCCAGCCTAATTTTCAAAAAGAATACCCCAGTCAGAAAAATTGAGGTATGTTTTCAATAGAACCAAATGACTTCTATAAGGTGAGAACTGCGAAATAGAAGAAGCAAGGCAACCAATAACAATAAATAAAGTTCAGGTTAAAGTACTTCGAAAATCTTTGAAGTTGTTTTTAAAAAATTTCTAATTTTTTTAAATGCTTATTTATATTAATTAAAATACTTTGAATGATCATTCTATGATTAATTTCACTGGTCAACAACATAATTGATTATTTATAATAATATACACTAAACGACTAAAATATTGATCTAATTATAGATAATGTCCATTATTTTAGGATATTAAATTATCAAAATGATACTTCCTGAAAACTTTTTTATAGGTTGAATATCTAGAGCGAGAGATAGTGTTTATCTAAATTTCCACATAAATTTCACCATCACTGCCTAACCATTTGAGTTACACAAATTTACATAATGACCGTTATCCAAGAATAATTAATTTCCAACAGAAAATTTCCTATGAGTGAAAAGTCTAAAATCAATAGTTTACAAGTTAAAAGATATTCCAATAATGAATGAACTTGGAATCAATAAGAAATGTCTCTCGATATAAAAGACCAAATGAATTATAAATGAGAAAAAAATCGAAATTATTTTATTGATTTCATCTATCTGGTGGTTCAGAGTACCTTTTTAATATAAAAATATAGCATTTTGATTAGGAATTTTGTAGTTTAAAAGAAATTTTATGACAAAATTCAATTTCTTCTCTCCGGGAGCGAATCAAGTAGAAATGGCCAAAAGTTTTATTTGTTTTCTCATTAGATATTTATTCAAATCAATTGAAATTTCATATCTGCATGTTATTTATATTTATCTTTTATATAAAATTATTGTTATTGGGAAATTTGCATTATAAAAAGTAGATTATTTAAAGTCCAATTTGAAAAAACGCTAATAACTCCGTTGAATTTTTTAAAAATATGAATATAATCGATATTATAAAACAATTAATTATTAATAATTTAATTGAATTTTAAACGAAATCGATTCAGTACTTTTTGAGAAAATGGTCAAAAACCATCTGAACGGTCAAAAAACGATGATTTTAGAAAGCACGAGATGCCTTTGAAAAAAGTTTAAAAAGTCATATGAAACGAAACCTTGACTTGTGACATGGAGGTGAATTTTCAGATTGCTCTCTAAAACGGCTTTCATAGACGGTTTTCGGGAGTTTTGACGATTTTCTTAAAAAGTACTGAACTGATTTAGTTCAAAATTGAATTAAATTGTTAATAATTAATTGTTTTATAATATGTATTAATTTCATATTTTTTAAAAAAATTTCAACGCAGTTATTAGCGTTTTTTCAAATTGGACTTTAAATAAACTACCCTTTATAATGCAAATTTCCCAATAACAATAATTTGATATAAAAGATAAATATAACACACAGATATGAAATTTCAATTGATTTAAACAAATATCTAATGAGAAAACAAATAAAACCTTTGGTCATTTCTACTTGATTCGCTCCCGGAGAGAAGAAATTGAATCCTGTCATAAAACTTCTTCTCAACCTACAATATTCCCAATCAAAATGCATATTTTTATATTAAGGTACTCTGAACCACCAGATGGAGTAAGGCTTTAAAACAATTTCGATTTTTCTCATTTATAATTCATTTGGTCCATTATATCGAGAGCATAATGGCGCCTTTTCTGTTGAAACATGTGTTATTGAATCAAGTCCATTCACTCTACAATATTGGAATATCTTTTAACTCGCAAACTATTAATTTTAGACATTTTGTTTATATGAACTTTTCTGTTGGAAATTAAATCTTCTTTAATAAATCTCATAATATAAATTTATGTAACTCAAAGGGTTAAGCAGCTAAAGATGAAATTTATTGGAAAGTTGGATAAAAATTTGCTCGAACGCCCAGATATATTCTACATATAAAAAAATTATAATGAAGAAACATGTTGATAATTTAATTTATTAAAAGAAAGTTCATTATTTATAATTAGCTCCGATGACTATTTAAGTAACTAGTAAGGAATTTATTTTCAATGTTTAAGAATTTTTTTGTAAAAAGTAAAGATTATTTTTTAAAAGTAAAATCGATAAAAACTTATCCCTTCCTCCCCCCCCCCCCCCCACTAGAAAAATCGAAACTCACTTATTACGAGGGATCACTTATGTATTATTTTCTCATTAAATTATTTCGTTACTTTCAAAATTTGCTAATTCTACTAAAAAGTTAATTGATCTCTAATCGGATTCCCGAAATTGAAAATTTGTGGTGGCTAGCCGGCTGCCCCTCCTAGGAAATCCCTCCAAAAGTTTGATTTGCGCGAAATTATAAAATTCAACACTCCTTCGCGATTAAATTAAATACTAACCGAACATACGCATTTGCCAATTCGTTTATCGTTTTCACTGCACTTCGTATAAAAGCTAGAATTCTTAAACATGAGCAAAGTGAATATTTTCGTGGTCATATCTAGTCTTCATACGTGTAAATAAAAATTCAAAATTAAAAAAAAGGATCCAAATTTTTGTGAAAAAATTGTTGATCAGTGTTATTATTAAAGGAATCTAAAAGGTATATACGAAAACCATTTGCAGAACTTCACCAACGCGCTACCAATAACTCTTAGTAATTTGATCATATCTAGTCTTCCTACATGTAAATAAAAATTCAAAAATAAAAAAAGGATACAGATTTTTGTGAAAAAATTGTTAATTAGTGTTTCGTTAAAGGAATCTAAACCAACTACTACAAATAATTCTTAATATAGATTATTTATTTAGTATCTAGTTTAGAATTATCATAATTTTGATACAAAAAATATGTGCATGGACTGACCTTCCCGAACGTTTTGAGTGACAGTGAACGTTTTGCCGGTGTCCAAAGGAACTGTCCAATTGACTGGCTCTGGAGAACGCATTAATAATTGTTCCGGTGATTTGACCCGGGTTGGTTCTGGTGGCGATTTCACCACCGGCTCATGAATCGGATCTGCAAACGAGTGAACTGCGGGCGAATCTTCTTCTTTGGTTTTGTTGTTTTCCGAAACACCTACGTTTTCTTCACTGGGCCGGGCAACTGGAACTGGAACTGGAACTGGAACTGGGGATCCGTCATCTGGAACATTTACGAAAGTGCCGATATAGACATGGAAAATACTATTAAACTCATGTAGTTTTCATTTAACTACAATTAAAGGAAAAAACAAAAAATAAAGATAATATATAGAATATTATTGAAGCTTAAGAATTTATTATACTTTTAAAAAATACAAAAGGTCATTTTGATAAAAGAGTAAAAACTTTGGTAATTTACAAGTTTTAAAAAAAATTAAAAAACCAAATTAAATAACCTAAAAATCATTTTATAAAAATATGAGTATTCTTATTAGAGATTTCTGAACATAGATCTATTTCTACTCAAATTTGGAATAATCATTTTCAAAATGGGATTAAAACCTTAAAATGAGATTAATTAATTTCAAAATGGGAATAATCAATTTCAAATTGAATGATCCTATTTGGATCAACAAATATCATTTTAAAATTATTTATTCTAATTTCAACATAGATTAGTCCCAATCTGGAGCTAAAAATGTATACCTAGTTTCCAGCTCGAAAGTTTCAATATTCAATAAATTTACAACTTGAAAATGTGAATAATTCAATAAAATAAATTCTTGAGACTATTTCATTGTAGGTATAGATAAATAATACAATTCTATTTTACAATCAGAATTAATTTAATATATTACAATTCTACAATCAGAAGTAACTTTTGTTAATATTTATTCTGATTTTATTTAAAGAATCGTATCATTTAAATAAGGATACCTACTTCTGATAAAATTGAATATTCCCAATTTGACAATGATTAATCGCAATGTAAAATTGTTCAGTGTGAATTTGAAATTGAAATATAATGGATATATAATAATATATAATAAGACAAATGATTGTTCAAAATTCGCCCCATAATTGGAACCCGCTTTAGAGTATCTGATAATTATATCATAAATGTCAATTCATCATCAAGTCATGCCATATATTTTCTTTAAAAATATTCACTGGAATTAATGATTGAATCATTTCTATATGTATAGTGAATTTAAGACCCCAATATACCTTTTTATATAACTAATTTACAAATTTCCCTCATATTATGAAAACCATGTTTCTATATCACAAAAATGTTTTATTGTTTTTATTCGAGATTAATTTGATTTACTATACAATATCTGCGTCATCAATGAATGAATTCAGAAGTATGACAAAACGTAATAACAAAGAACTCTTAAATGAATTAATTAAAAATATTGATTCGCAAAAGTTCAAACACATCTATTTTTAATCAATGGACCTATGATTGGCTTCTGTTGACGTTGCTTTCTAATTGTTGTTTCCCAGGGGTGTGGTCTTTTTTGACCTTTTGATTGGGCTATTTTTACCAAATTAGAAAATGACTCTTTCAGGGTGAATAAAAAATAAACCAACGACCAATAAAAAGAAATTGGTCAGAAAAGAAAAAGAAAAAAAAGAATGAACCAATAGAAAGCGATGAAAACAGAGAAAGCAACACCCATTCAAGAAAAAATGGCGAAGAATATTTAAAAACCATGCGAGGAAAATTCTGAACTTTCAATGACGACCGTCTTTTTGTTCACCAAATATTCGAATCTCGTAAGCTTATGGGAGAAGTGCGTTAATGTAAAATTCTTAGGAAGTGTGAACATTAAAATACAATAAGTAACAAATTATAATTCAAAATAAGTAATAGGGTGTGTCTGTAAAAATTTACATTTAAAAACTTAAATATTAATCTATTAATTAATTAATTATATTAAGTACGTAATATTATTTTTAATAAAATGAATCATATGATATAAAAGATATATACAAAACCAAAATCAATCATTCAACCGATACCGGACTCATTAAAAATTATTTATCAATGGTGTGACGTCAGAAGTCGGCTTAGATACTTTCATATCATTTGAAAATATAAAGAAGGTACGATATTTTAAATAAATTAAAATGGTGATTTGTTTCTTAACGGCTTAATTTTAAATCTTATTTGATTTTTAAAGATGGATTTCTACTTCGGGAAACAAAACACAATGTATAAACCTTTTTAACTGACTTCAAAAAAAGGAGGAGGTTATCAATTCAACGGAATGTCTTTTTTTTGTTGTGTTTGTGCATCGATTTCTCTTTACCATGTGGACCGATTTCGATTATTTTTTTTGCATTGGGTTCAGTATAGTTCCCGATTGGTCCCGTTTTTATACTTTACCATACAGGGTATGGTCAAGTATTGTAATTGTGCACGAAAAAAGTGGTTTTTCCTTCTTTTTTTCGAAATATCTCAAAAACGGCTGAAACTATTTTTGATCAAAAAAATTGAGCAAAACCATGGCATTTCGCTCCACAAAAAGCCTAATAAGTGAACACCAAAAAATTATATTTTTCGAGATAATAATTGTTTTGTCAAATTGTCTGTTAGTTAGTTAATTAGTCTGGTTGTCTGTTCGTCTGGGCGTTACCAAATTTTTGTGGACGAGCTAGTTCAAAAACTAGTGTGAATATCGAAACCAAATTTCACACGTAGTTTTGGTCCATTGAGATTAAGAGCTGATTAGATTTTTGTGCATATCCACCCAAAATTAAGGGGGTGGAGGGGGGGTTAAAAATTAAAAATCTAGGCCATTTGAGCAAACTTCAACCAAATTTTGTATACATAATCAGTGGGCCCCCAGGAGTCTAAAAATGCAAAAACTAACCTCCCTATCCTACATGATTATAAATAATTTTATTAAATATTAAATATAAGGGAGGGGTCAGGTTGTATGGTATAGTCAAGTGGATGGCCACATCAGAACACGTCAGCTTATTTTCATTGGCATTCGACCTTTTTTGTTATGTATGTTCACGCATAACTTCTTTGTTTATGGACCGATTTCAATTATTCTTCTTTTATTAGAAAAGGAGTAACTTAGGGGTGGTTCCTTATTAATTTGGTCAAATTCTGATGATATGATCAATGACAAAATAACGGAAATCCCCAATTCTTAGAGCAAATAATCAAAATTATAATAAATAAAATCTTTAATAAAAAAAATCTTAAAACGTTTATTTAAAACCCGCTAACGTTTCGAGAGAATTTATCTATTTATTGAATTTTATTATCAATTTCCGGGTCCGGGTGCATCATAAAATTATATGAGGGCTTTGCCCCGCGCACATCTCCAGATCCCTCCCGTCGACGCTGCTATGTAAGTTCTCGCGCCAGTACTCACCAACCCCTCCACCCCGCCGAACTTACGGAGGACTCGTTCTGCCCATGCCAATCTCCTGGTGCACGTGTGAGACTCAGCTGCCACCCTGGCAGCTGGGTAATCTGATGTTCGCATTTTGTTAAGCCTATTGTGCACCAGGAGAGGTATAAAAGAACCCAGGGATTGCAGCCCGAGCCCGCCATCCCTAATTTTGGAGTGGAAATAACCCAAAGGGGTGTCACGGGGGAGTTTTAAGATCGATCTTACAAAAGATCGAATCTTTCTGTCGGCCGCTGACAATTGACCGACTGAACTCCCTCCGAGAACGAGAGGGTGAATAGATGAGGGTATTATATGGTTTCGCACTATCTCTCAGCTTCTGTGAGGCCTTTAGTGGAGCAGCCCTCACCCTCTCCAGCAGTGGTCCCACCGACCACCCCGAGGTGACAATGCCCGAGCTGTCGAGGCGGACTCCAAGATAGGGAAAGGAGTCGCCCACCCCCAAGGGAGTCAGGCGTCCACCATCCACCCGGAAGTCGAAGTCTGTACAGACACGGATTTTCCTGTCCTTCCCCGCGGGCACCAGCGAGAGCACAACAGACTTGGCGGCATTTATACGCATCCCCAGCGCAGCGGCAGCGGATTCAAAGGAGCGAAGCTGAGACCTCATTCCACGCCCCGACGCCGTTACAAGAACGACGTCGTCCGCAAAGGAAAGAGACCCAATGCGTACCCCTCCGAGATCATAACCAATGTCCGGGGATAACTGGTCTAATACATGTTTTGCCGCCAAGTTAAAAAGAAAGGGAGAGAGAGGATCCCCCTGCCTCACGCCCCTTCCGGTCTTGATGGGGTCTGATTGCGAGCCTTCGTGGGAAATTGATGTTGTCCCCCCCATGTACCCCGACCTAATCACGGAGCAGAGAGAAGGGTCCAGCAGGTCACCCAGGATATCCATAAGGGGCTGATGCAAAATTGTATCAAATGCCTTTGATATGTCCAGAGACGCGACGTGTAGCTCTTTAAACTGATGCCTCGCGTCCCTGATGACAGCCCCCAGGACCTGGGTGTTCTCGGCGCAACCATCGGCCCTGGTAAAGCCCCTCTGGTCACTCCGCAGCTCAACAGTACCCTCCAACCTACGCAGGAGGATCCTGCTAAGCTGCCGAGCGACAACAGAGTTCACCGTGATTGGCCTATAATGCTGCGGAGAGGTCGGTGAAGCAATCTTGGGGAACATCACAGTGCGAGCGCGGGACAGAGCCTGTGGGACCGTGCCCTCGAGGAGAATCGCATTTAGCAGGGCGACACGATCCACAGCCGGGATTCTTTTCCAAGACCCCGACGAGAGACCGTCTGGCCCCGCTGCCGACTTGACCGATCCGCCGGTACCATTTAGTTCCTCGAGGGTTATCGGGAGAGGAAGGACCCAAGGGCGATCGGAAACCGCGGAGAGTTCGCCGCGACAGTCACCGAGCACAGGTCCCCAGTACTGCCTCAATGCAGGGAACCCCACGCTGCGATCCGGAACCCCCTCAAGTACCTCCCTCACGGCCATATTTTTGTTTTTGAACCACTTACCCTGCATGCGATTGTAGGCCGCACGACTCGCCCTGCGACGCCCCCCCTACCGATCGGTTGAGGTCTGATCTCAGGACCTCTAGGCTCCACCACCCTCTCCACACAATCCACCGGGCCCGGCCCCCACCTCCGCAACCAAGCCTCAAGCAACCCATCCCATGATTCCCCACCCAGAGCACTAGCCACGATCCCTCCCACAACAGCGTCACGATTTACAATTGATAGATATGCCTTAAGGGCCACAATTAACGGCGGCTCAGGAGCATCTTCTACATTTTCCACCCACGGGTCGGCGGAGGGCGGTTCTCCCTCTGGCTCATCTTGATCTTCTCCTTCGGTGGGCTCTTCGTGATCTTGTCTGGTGGGCTCTTCCTCCAAAATGTCTTCTAATCGGTCTTCGTCGTTCGGCGCCTCGATCTCGGTGGATGGCCCTGGTCTCGACGTCCCAAAGGCATCTTCATTGTATATATCCGTGTTTGGAGAGCGTCCTGGGGAAGGAGGGTGCGATCGCTTATGTTCTTCTTTGAAATCAGAAACTATTTTTTTGTATGCGATCGTCTTCCTCTTTCCCTTTATTGATCCGAGCGTTCTACCTTCGAATCTTGCAGCGAGGTATTCATTCAACCGGACGCCCTCCGGGGCCTCGACTTCGAGTCGCGCTAGTATGCGTTCTTCCTCAGCCTTCCATCTAGGTACCTTGGCCGGGATGTTAATGGTCGCATTATACTCTAGCTTATGTTGGCGGGAGCAATGTATCCCGAGGCCCCTTTTTGAAGTGAAGGCCTTACTACAGTGCGGGCACACGTGGACTTCAACTTCTGACATAATCGGTAATGAGGTGCGAGTCTAACCCCCAGACTAATGGACTGGGGGCTTAAAAATTTTTTTTTTCAATAATTGGACTCGACTTTAAGACTAAAAGTCTCGACAGAGCCCCCTTTGCGCACTAAGGTGAGGGGGTTGACTTTCCGGCCTGATTGCCCGCTCAGACCGGACTTAGTGCTTCCTTAATACTTGCCCTAATTTAACACGCACGTGACCGGGGATTATGGTATACATTAAGGGGTTTTTTCACACCACTGCGGCCCATCAGGGTGACTTTTTAGGAGGGAGGGCCTTTGGAGCAAGGGTAAGTAAATGATTCACGGACCGTGCGTGTCTCGTTTCTCTACATAACCACTGAGCCTGAGAGACCGCCATTAATGCCACAATGAATAAATAAAATAAAACATAAATTGTCATGATTCAATAAATAATTAATGAAAGAAATAATAAGTCGAATGATGAATAAATGTTATAAAATAAATTAATGAATATTAGCGGTCAAATTGATAAAATGGGAGACGTCAATATTTAAAACTGTGTATGCGAGTAATATAAAAAATTAGTCTCCCGCATACACGTGATACTGGCAAGTATACAGGTCAATATAATAAAATTGGAATGATTTAATAAATAATGAATAATAATTTAAATGATAATGGATTTGATTTAATAAATTAATGAACAATGGTGATTAGGGCGACGAAATGGGGGGCGTCAGTGGTTACAAATGTGCATGCGAGAAATAAAATAATAAAACTCTCGCCCACACTATACACTGGCGACAACACAGCAACAGATGACCTGTGAGAATAAATGGTGGGGGGGGGAGCCCTGGTGCAGCAAAAAAGAAAAAAAAATTATATTACTTTTCAAATTCCGCGGCAGGTTGAAAGGAATGACGAAAGAGAAGACGTCATTAATGATGATGTATTAATAGGATCATGCTAGACAAAGAGAGATGATGTAATGAAAATTCCTTTGTCTGAATAGCTCTATTAATAAAAACAGAAAAGTAATACTTTGGGCCCCTTTCCATGGTCAGAATCCAACCAAAATTTTTTTCCTATAAGAGATGATGTATGCCATTTAGCTAAAAAGTTCCCCAAGCTCAGGGAATCGAAATGATCCCTCCAGAAAATAAAGTGTCACTATGGGGAAAGAAAGCCCCCAGGGGGTCATCCCGCGGGCTTAGGGCCCCAGGGCCGCGGCCCCTAACAGATGCTGCACCCAGGTACTCACCCAAAAGATGTCGTGATTTAATTCCACACAGAGACCATCTTCAAGGCACTTTTAGCGGAGCTGTAGAAATCCACGTGTGTCCTTGCCGCCAGCACAGAGCTGATTAGATTTTTGTGCATATCGACCCAAAATTAAGGGGGTGGAGGGGGGGTGTAAAAATTTAAAATCTAGGCTATTTGAGCAAACTCAAACAAATTTTGTATACATAATCAATGTGACCCCAGAAGTCTAAAAATGCAAAAACTAACTGCCCAAAATTGGTGGGGGGAGGGAGGGGGGTATAGGGTCAAAAAATGAAAATATAGGCCCTTGTTCCAAACTCAACCAAATTTTGTATACATATCACTGGGCACACAGTAATCTAAAAATGCAAATACTAACCCCCCTACATGATTATAAATAATTTTATTAAATATTAAATATAAGTGAGAGGCCAGGTTGTATGGTAAAGTCAAGTAGATGGCCACATCAGAACACGTCAGCTTATTGTTATGTATGTTCACGCATGACTTCTTTGTTTATGGACCGATGATATGATCAATGACAAAATAACGGAAATCTCCAATTCATATGTGCAAATAATCGAAATTATAATAAATAAAATCTTGTATAAAAAAAACAATCTTAAAACGTTCATTTAAAACCCGCAAACGTTTCGAGATAATTTCTCTATTTATGAATTGAATTTTATTATCAATTTCTGATTCCTTGGCCCGAATCTTTCTCTTACGAGATACATGCAACGTATTATCATAAGTCGCTATTTTTAATATCACTAAAATGAGAAAAATAAAAATAATTTTTAGAAAAAAAAACCGAGACTTCAAAAAATTAAATGGAACAAACAAAATAATAAGAACTCAAAAATAAAATAAAATGCACTAAAGGGTATAAAATAAATATCTAATTTAGTTACAACTAAACGATGAAATTGTTACATGAAATCATTTTTTTAAGTAGGTGCCAAACAAACTATATATAAGCGAGCTTACGCGATGTTGTCTTCATTACCTGGCACGTAAGTAAGATCCGTCGGGTTCGATTCATAAAATGTATAAGTTTGGCACCGACTTCAAAAAGTGATTTCATGTAACAATTTCATTTTCCAGTTGTAACTAAATCAGATAATCATTTTATACCTTTTAGTGGATTTTATTTTATTTTATGTGTTCTTATTATTTTATTTGTTGAATTTAATTTTTTTTTTTAATTTTTCTTCGGAACTTTTCCAAATGGTAATGGAAGTGTCCAACTACTATTTAAGAAGTTACGTCCATGTTTCTGGTTTTGGCTAAAAGTTTTTTATTTTTCAATAATAAAACAAAAAATACATATTTAATATTTTAAATAAATGGTCAATTAATATCAACATTTTTAAATTCAAATTTTTATGCACACAGGCCCTATAGATTACCTATTATTTTAGATTATTATGTTTACTTGAATAATAATAATGTTCACTAATAACAATATTTCTATTGTGCAAAAAAATATTTTATATGATTATACTTAATGTATAGTTTTAAACTTTGAAATAATTATATTCCACCATGAATGAATATATTGTAGGATTATTGACTGTATTTCCGGCTAGGGATGAAAAATTGAACCCACTCGAGCCATATTAGGTATGAACAAAATTTAAATATTTCACTAAATATAGTTTCCCCTCGATACGTCCCTTAGCTGATGGTATTTTTCTTTACGTCAGTTCGGAAATTACAAGAATTGCTATAAATTATTATTTTATTTAATTTCTTTTATCATTATCATCATTAAAAAGTTTACAATACACGTATACACTACTGAGACTGGTTTGACGAATCCGCTCGATTCTAATATAGTGGCATATCAAGGGGGGGGGGGGGGGGCAAGCAGGGCAAAGCGAGGCGAATTTCGCCAATTAATAAATTTAAAAAATTAAAATAAACCAACAGAAATAAACTGTAACCGATCGTTGCTAGAATTTATCCAAAGTCATTTTAAATATTATTATGTTTATTGCTTTATTATTAATCAGATATCACTGGCTATTTGAAGTCCATAATATGTTGACTTAAAATCAAAGAAAACGATCGATTTTTATTTAATACTAGAGGAATAATCTTATGATTTTTTGACCATGACCTATTTTAAACCGAATGAATAAATTTTAAAA
The DNA here is from genome assembly GCA_024734495.1 of Forficula auricularia. Classification (NCBI taxonomy): domain Eukaryota; kingdom Metazoa; phylum Arthropoda; class Insecta; order Dermaptera; family Forficulidae; genus Forficula; species Forficula auricularia. Next base: position 136,885 of record JALMQS010000101.1, on the reverse strand, counting down.
TTTTTTAAAAAAGTACTATCTTACTCTAGAGTGAAGTACTTTATAATATAATTTTACAAAAAACTTTATATAACCTTTCTTGTGGAGCTCGAGATATTTAATTAGAATATTAAATTATATCAAAATTGTTTAAGTCATTTTCAAGATATTTAGAAAAAAGTACTGGAATAAATTACTTATGTTGTTGATCGATAAATCAAGAACAGGGTGATCGAAAAAAAAAATTCGTTCTGATGCTAAAAAATGTATCTACCTATCTATAGGTATATTTGATATAGAACCAAAATGCAGAACATTTTTAAATATAGAATTATCGATAGCTAATATGCTGAAATTTGGCACAAAAGTTGGTACATGATTTCCAAATCATTGAACTTAAATCTATGAAAACATTCTACAAAATTCTACCAATTAATATATCTAAGTACTATTTAAACTAAAGTGAAAATAAATATTTTCAATTAGCATTTTAAGCCTTGTGTATTTTTATGTATAATATACATTCTATAAAAATATAACATACACATTTTCATTTGTGATTATGGTGACGGATAAGGAGGAAATAATTAGACAGAAATCTATGGTGCAAATGTTATTCAGGGAGTTGAATTTAGGATAATTTCTGTGCAGGATCATCATGTCAAAAATAATACTCTGCAATATAATTAAATGGGTAGGCCTACTATATAACCATAGTTTTTAATTTAATTCTTAGTTTCGGTTTCACGAATCAGAATAAATTTTGAATCTCTATTGAAACAATTTTAATCTGAAATTTTCTTTGAATGTTAATGTGTTTCCCCAATGGGGCTTTTAGTAAGTTGATCGAGTTTAATATGCCGTCATCGAGAGTAATTATTCACTGGTCAAATATTGACCGTTTGAGGGACTTAATTAGGATTAAGTTACAATTAAAATGACTGCCGGAAAAATTGTCTCTGAAAATTCGACTAATGAAAATTTTTCTAAAAATAAATATTTCGAGTTGCGATTTCTGAAGAAATAAATTTTGAAAAGTTTGTTATATTAAAATGTATTACTAATGAGGCTATCTCCACAGTTGTCTACGACAGTTCAGCCATATGGTAAATTGGCCTAGAGCATACATATTCTTGAAAAAGTTTTCACTTTTTCCTCCAATTTTTAATAAGGAAATAAATATTTTTATTTGTGTCAATTATTACTCTGTTTTGTGTAAATATATTAAAAATTTTATTTTTTGAAAAATTAAATTGTTTCTCTAAAATTCATCATTTATACTGAGGGGTGAACCGCGATAAGAATTAGGTGTACACGTCTTTGGAATTATGTGGAGTTATTTTTGAATTCATTAGATAATGCCCCTACATCTGTTCATCCTCCTACTTGGAAATAAAAGCGGAAGTGGAAGTAGGTGTAAACGATATTAGGTCGCGGTTCACCCCTCGATTTATACATTTGGGTGCTTTTCACTTATTAAATTTTCTATTAATTTTATTTGATATATTATATGAAAATATCTCAAATAATATAAATTTAAAAAAATATTATTGGTGAAACCTATCTATTTTTGAATTCATTAGATAATTAATTAATTTAATCCCGATTAAATTTTCGATAACATTAACCCGACTAAATGAATATTACTCCTGCTCGGTGAAACTGACCTTTAGTAATGCATTCAATCTATTGAACTCACTGAAAAATTAGTGGTGATAGATATTTTATTTTTTCCTTGATATTATCGTTTAAGTTGAAATGAAAATCGTCATTGGATCGCTCACTTCGTGACTGGACTTAATGTGAGCATTATCTTTCCTGTCTCGAACCTGGTCCTTGAAGAGGGAACTTTGCCATTCATTAAAGACAGGAAATAGATCTACTCCAGTACTCCAGTTCCTACCCTTTAGTTAATGATGTTCGATTGCCTAATCTAAAGAACAGATGTCCCCCTTGAAACATATTTTCACTTCAGTAGACTGAGTTTATCGATTTCCACTGAGTAGTCCCTCGGTAATTGTTGTCTATTGCTCTCCTGGGACATTAATAAATCACTTAAAACCTACTCTTTGTTCAAATATCCTCTAAATTTAAGCCCATATTTCTCTTGCCTCTCTTTGGTTACATGGCAATATTTTAGTTTAAGAATAATATATATAAAAAAAAAAAAAATAATAAAAAATAACTATGTGGAGGCTCCTAGGAATATTAAGTTAACAGTATATCATCGATTTCTGAAGACTGATAAGCAGTCTTTAGGAAACGGCCTAATAAGCCGGGGCCTAGGGCTCCAGGCATGTTAGGGGTCCCCGGGATCGACTAAACCCAGTAAGTCCACACCCAATGAGTTGCGGATAAAAACTTTCAACAATTAACCGTAAGCCCCGAAACCTTCATAACCCCATACGCAGCAAGAGGCTGATATGAAATTTAGCAACCGATCATAAACTCTAAACCCATCTACCCCACACACATACATACACACACAGCGAGTGACTAATAAAATTGACTAGTGCAGAGCTAGTTTTACTAGGGGCCCCATCGATACCTAGGCCTAGAGCCTCATATCTCATAAAGACGGATCTGCTGATAGGTGGTTGCTGTTCCCTTTATCTGATTCTATAATATCCCAGATCGATTCTTTAAACTTTTTAAATGCCCCATATCCTACTATCATCATAGAGTAGTTAGTTATAAGACTGGTTTGATGCAACTACTCACCTTCGATTGACATTATCCTAAACTATTTTACTTCTGTAAAAATCCCATATACTCTAATATATTTGATAAAACATTTTAATCTATGACTTCCTTTTCGTTTTCCTACCTCAATTTCAAAGATGAATTTCCCAGCTCAAATTATATACCCTATCCTCAATGTGGACTAACAGTATTTTTAAAGCCTTCCCATTATCACTTGTGTGCATTCGCATATCATTGGAATTGATTGGAAAGTACTAAATAAAGATAGGTACCTACTAAGAAGCTCAAACTCTCCATCTTCGTGGGAATCGCAACTGCTAACTCACTAAGATTTTATGATCATGTCAATATAGTCAGGAACCGACCAATATATGGAGAATATGTAATCTTATCTATGCAGAATGTTTTCAGAATTCAAATGAACGGTGAAGTGTAACTAACTATAATGTACATAATGTGTGAATTTCGAATTAGTCACCAGCAAAATTTTAAGATGAATATATGTATCCACTTTGAATGAAAATTACATTCTGGACAGAAGTTCGCCTCAAAGGATTACCATTCCCCCAGTAGCATTTTTCGGCATTAGGTTCGATTCTTAAGAGAGCGATAGCCCTATTAACATCGAAACAAACTTATTTAATAACATTTTATATAACCTTCGAAAATTTTAATCTTAAATATTTTGAATTTAATTTCAATTCTCCTTATTCCTTATTTCAAAGCAATCATTGTTGTAACTAAAAAAAGATCTATATCAAAAATGAAGTTATTCATTCTTTCTTTTCATTTCATTAGTATAATATGATGTTGTTATTAAAATTAATTTAATCTTTATTTAAGAAAGTACGTCTTTATGTTTTCAAATCCAGGTCATAGAAAACGTTTTAAAAAGAATTATTCATGAATTGCAAGTAATATACGGAATGCTCAATAGCCCAAGAAATAGTAAGAGAAAATAAATAAGTATACAATAGGGAAAATTGAGTGAGAGAGTGTATATATTCAAGTTGAAGAAGTAAAGGAAAGAAAGAAGAAAAGGGGATTTAGAAGCAGAAAATTCACAGAGCACAATAAACAAACTGAATAAGATTTATTCATAGATTCTATTGGAAAAAAGTTGAAGTCAAATAGGTCGGTTTAACTAATTCACAAAAAATATATACAATAGGGTAATTAAAAAAGATTTATCATTGAAGAATTTTGATTGGAGTCAGCCAGAAAAAATTAAAAATAGCAACATTATTATAACGATGTTTCAGCAACTTTTATTCTTCACTTCATCTGAACATAATAGATATTTCTGGTCCTGAAGAAAAATACCCCTGACAAAATTCTCGATTTTAAAGATATTAATACAAAGTCTTATTAAAATAACATGATAAGCAACAAAACTGAAAACCTAGACTTTTAAGTTTTAAAAAAAATCTATAAAATTAAATATAAAAGATTTTTGGAAGCAACTATTTTTAATGTGTGCTTTTTTTTAGATTCATAGCAGCTATGGTTGGGTAAAATGCAAAGAATTAAGTATATTTTTAGAAAAAAATTATTTTATTAAAAGTCATGTGGCTTGTCATGTTATTACAATAAGACCTCCAATTTTATACTCCATAAAAAATATCCCATTAGCTAGAAAAATGCTATAGCTAGTCTAGTTCGAAATGCGGCTAGTTTAATAGTTTACGACGTGGTCAAGAAGAAAGTTGGAGCCTTCGAAAAAAGACTGTCGAAATGCCAGCAAATGCCCTTGATTTTATACGAATTTTAAATTCTGTTATCAACAAAACTGACACATTTCGAAATATGACGTTTCTCATGGAATCAAATTGTCAAAATGGCATTTTTGTTTTTGACACAAATGAAAATAGATACAGTCAGGGCCGTCGCGAGGGTTGTACAGTTCGTTTTTTATAATTTCATTCTTGGCCGACTGCCGAGGTGTACTGACTGATTAACACTAACCTTCATGAAAAAGTCAGTAAATTAATATCGATCGACTCTCACGCTCACCATTACTGATACTGAAGGCATCATCATCATCCCCGGCATCTAGACGCTAGTAAAGATATTATATACTTCGGAATCAAACAATATAGGATTCAAAATTTACAACTCTAATTTTTTTAAGCCGCGGCGCGGCGTCCAGGGCGATCGCCCCGCCCACGCGACGGCCCTGGATATAGCAATAGGTCACAACTCAAAGTACATCAGAGGAAAGTTTTATAGAGAAGTTGATGAATATAAATATCTTGATTAATAGTAATAATTTTGGCAAGTAGCCCTTACTCCGAAAGCATCATGTGCAGGACATATATAAATTTAAAATTTTGAGAAAATGTCAATTTTCTCTTCTGAAAAATCGAGTTTTTGACCTGTAAAAGTTTTCTTCCGGACCAGTAATATTTATTCAATTGTATGATAAACACTCTAGCCCAGTGGTTCCCAACCTTTTGTGGCCCATCTCCCCTTTCTGGAGGTTGACTAACACCTATCGCCCCCTTTTCATTTTCATTGTATGCCTAATTTTAATTTGAAGTAAAGTGTAAATAATAAAGCAGTTTTATTATTTTCAATAATTTTATTATCGTATATAAAAACAAACAAAGCAGTTTAACCGGCCACTCTTAAAACAATCGAATTCATAAATTTTTTTAAAAATTTCCGAAAATTGTTTGTCTTTAAAATCTTTAAACGTCTCTATCTCCGTAAATAATGGTCTGAGAGCCTTAAAACGATCGAATTCATAAAATTTTTTGTCTTTAAAATCTTTAAACGTCTTTATCTCCGTAAATAATGGTCTGAGGGCCTTATAACAATCGAATTTATACAATTTTTTGTCTTTAAAATCTTTAAACGTCTCTATCTCCGTAAATAAAGGTCTGAGAGCCTTAAAACAATAGAATTCATAAATTTTTAAAAAAATTTCCGAATGTTTTTTTCTTTAAAATCTTTAAACGTATCTATCTCCTTAAATAATGGTCTGAGAGCCTTAAATAAAATAGAAAAAAAATTAAAATTTTTTACAGATTTTTTTTACTTTATTTAAGAAAGAAGTGAAATAATTATTTTGATTTTTCTCCCTTTGAATACTCATCGCCCCCAAATCGCCCCCCAATTATTTACTGCCCCACTGATAATCCAAATCGCGATCGCACCCAAGTTGGGAACCACTTCTCTAGAGTTATCTCAATAGAAAGAACAAAAATTATTTAGGGTTAAAATAATCACGCAAGACTAGTAAAATTTTCTTTGATGCAGATTAGGGGTCTGGAGCCGCATGCGGTTTTATTTGGGAAAAGCGCAGCTCTTTATTTTGAATAGAAAAAGATAAAATCTTCGAAAAGTTTTTAAAATTTTTACAATATGTATTAGTTTAAACCAAAAAACATTGATTCAAAAATATTTGCTAAAATTTTACATTAAATTCCAAGCAGATTTCAGAATGTGAGAAATAACCACAAAATGATAAAATCAATTATATTATATCCACTATTTACAATTAATATAGACATTAAAGTTTTTCCTATAATATCTATTGAAGAAATTCTGCAAATTTAGAATACAAGTATTTGGGCAAAAAAATTTCAGAAAACGCTAGCATGAGTTGAATTAAATTCGTCATAAATGGAAGAAACACGACAGGTCATCATATTAAAATGCTGGAAATCTTTTCCAATTTATTTTTCACATGCCAGGCAACTTGCTTTTGGGTTGTTGACCCCTTTTGGCTCAACATTTGGGTTAACATTTTCTCTTCAATGAATTTATTAAAAGTAAGCAGAGTAGCAAACCAACGGATGAAAGTTTGAAAGCTGAACTACTATTAAAATGCACGAATAGACTCCAATTTTGAATAAATTGACTGAAAACATGCCAGTCCAAAAGTTACATTAGTAAATTTTATTTTATTTACTGAGTATACTTATTGTAAAATAAATAATTCCTATTCTTATTATACTAAAGGATGACAGATATTTTGCCAGCATGTTTCTTGCATCATTGTGAAGGAAACTATTTAAATAAATATTTGTCCGAAAATGCTTTATTATCTGTCTACACTTTTTTATGTTTTATCTAAAATAAAACTATAACTTTCGTCATGAATACTGATGGTACAAGATCCCGAATTAGGTCGACCTTCACCCATCGAGCTTACCAATGAAATCAATATTTTGATAATATAATGTATTAATAAACAAAACTTGATAGGGTCGACATCCAATTTCCCTTTTTTTTTTTTTTACTTAGAGAAAGTGGTGTAGGTTTTAGATGAAACATGATATTAATTAATAAAGTAAAGGGTGTGTAGTTTCACAGTGAATTCCAATTTCCCTGCATAGCTATTTTATCTAATTTATTAGATTTATTTATTTTTAATTATTTATTATTTATTTATTATTTTTTTTAATTACCTACATTTTCATATATAACAATGAAAACAATGAAAACTCTATAACTACAAAATACTAGTTAGCTGAAGTTACCTGTTGATACCATGTCTACCTGGACTTATGCAGGGAAAAACGATGGCGACCCAACTTTAGCATTTTATATACACATTTTACTCTCGGTTGGTAATATGTTTATCCGGAAACTCGAAAACTACATTTATGTAATAAAAAATTAACATTAATTTTTTATTAAAATTAATAGCTATGCAGGGAAATTAGATGTCGATCCTATCAAGTTCTGTTCATTAATACATTATATTATCAAAATATCAATTTCATTAGGAAACTCGACAGGTGAAGGCCGACCTAAGTCGGGATCTTAGACTATGATTTGTCTCCAGATTTGGTATAAGGTTATTTTATGTAATATGTTACTATTGTATTGCTTGCAGAAAATATTAGACATTAAATATTTTATTTTGAAAGAAAAACAAAACTAAGTACTGTTTTTTACTACAATAATAAAAGACTTCATAAAAAATCATTTTACCATATCTGGAGTAATTCATTCAATTCCAAAGTTATTTATTTATTTTTTTTAAACAAAATACAAAAAGTACAACAAACATAATATGTTGAAGGAGACAATAAAAGAGTGTGTCTTCTGCTGGAATTATAAATTTCATTTATTTATAACGAGACTTTCATAAATTAATTCCTGTGAACCCATTGTAATAGACTGATGAAGAGGCAAAGCCCTCGAAACTATAGTCTCGTTATAAATAAATAAAATTTATAATTCTAGCAGAAGACACATTCTTTTTTATTGTACAAATACACAAATATCAATATATAAAAATTCTGCTACTCTCGGCAAAAACTTTCATTTTAAACATAATATGAACATATTTTCTTAAAATGGATCAAATAACAAACGAGAAAAAATTATTCCTTCTCTTTCTTCAATTTCTATGAACTTAAAAATGGTCTTTAAGTTCCCTTCCAACTCTCTTAGATGGTCGAATAAAAGACCATAAGTAAAAATGTTTATATGTATATTTGTATTGTTTGTATTATTATGATGTATTATTTATTATTAATAAACATTTATTATTATTATTTTTATTATTATTATAACACGGTGAGAAAATATGGGTCATCATTTAGTACACATCCTGTATATCGTCATTCAAATAAATTAATTTTAATTTTGCAATTAAAAATAATATTTACTTGAATATGCTCACTGATTAAAATTAAAACTTAGAAAAATTTAGTTTTATTTATTATAGACATAACATAGAAAATAATTTTATTCAAGCATCCGAGTTTTTCGACTATATACAATTGGTGTCAGAAAATACTGAAATAATTATAAAATTACTTATGTTTCAACTAAATTTTCTAGACAACAGAATAAATCGAATTAAAGTTGTGATTTTCTGATTTGATTTTTTTTAAGGGTTTTTTTTGGCTGAATGGCAGATCTTTTTGTCTTAGAAAGATTCACGAACCCTGATCTAGATCTATTAGAGCTTCAAAAATCGACCTTTTATTGTACAAACCATTAAAAAAAATTCTTAACAACATTTATTTCTAAATTGAAGATTTTACTTGTAGGTGTTTTGGGTTGTTCCACTGTTCCAAGTAATTGTGAATACGGATAAGCAAAAGTGTACTATATAATTTGTGCAACCAACGCAACGGGTTAGTGTTGAAAAACAAGCAAAACAAAGCTTACCGACGCTCTTTACCCTAGTGAATTTTCATGGAACAGCACACAAATTTTTGAAAGGGGCTCCTGCGGCCCAAATGTGGATGATGAGACTTACAACCCTCTAATGGCTCAAATTCTTCATTGTGGACATTCCCAAATAGTGATCCGAGCTTCTGGTAGTTAGGCTGGTCTTCAACCTAAATAAGCTGGGCTTGCTAGCTAAAGGTTATTAAAATTTAATTTTCAAAAAATGCACCTTCAGAGACTTTACAAAATACTTTCTGTGAAATTTCATCAACATTAGTTATTTATTCATTTATGAAGATTTTATGTGTAAATGTAAAAAAAAAATACATGTTTTTACCTGTTATAAAATGATCTAATAATCTTCATATTGATTTATTTTCTGGTTAAGTCCAAAAACAACAGTAAAACAAATGAAATATTATAATTAAAAAATAAAAAAAAAAATATCTTGCATCAAACCTTTAACAGGAACTGCCAAAATAAGATCAACTATTTTTCTTGCTTACCAGTTTTTTATGGATGTACGATTTTCGTTTTTTTTGAAAGTCAAGATCTATAAATAAAAGATAACGCCTTGAAGAAATATATTTATATGAAATGTTTGATTTGAAATAAAATGAAAACCGGTGATGAAACTAACTTGATCGTGGTCTCCTTTCATTCGGGGCTGCTGATCCATTGGTAGCCGTCCCAGGAGTGGACTTGGGTGTTATCCCGGCCGAAGACGTTTTCGTGGAGTCAATTGCACGAGGCTGTCGTTTTGGGGAACGATTTTCATAAGAGGCTGCTGGCCCCAATGACTGCGACCTGGCTGCTAAAGCCATCACTGCATTTAGATTTATTATTTCAGAGATTCATGCACAGAACCTATCTATAATTATATCCATCCTCTTTAACATTATGCGCTGCGAGTGTTCACTTAAGGGACCCATACACTGTCAAACAAATTGCGCAACAAAGCGATGTGCAACGTTGCGTTGCGCATCGTTTGCCGGGGCCCATACATTGCCAGAGAAATTACACAACAATGCGATGCACAACGCTACGTTGCACAATCGCATCATTCATAATCATACCCTTGGAAATATTGAGCAACTCGCCCATACACAACACAACGCGTTGCGCAAACGCTCCCGTTGTGCAAAAGATTTCAAACATTTTTGAAACTTGTCAAACATTTGCGCAACGCATCAAACACTGCCATACACTGTCAAACAATTGTGCTAACAGCCTGAGTTACGCAATTTTTTGAGAGTGTATGGTCCCCTTTACAAAGAGATTCTTAAAACATAAAATTGAGGATAGGATTATTAAATTTAGACTTCACTTGTGTGTTGTTTATAAATTCAAGAGTTTCAGCTAAATAGACCTAGATTTGATATTTTTGAGACATTCCTAGCCGTATATATATAGTTTTAGAAAATTTGGGAAAATTAGTTTTTATTTTTTTTTCATAATATTTCACCACTTCAAAAAAATGAAAAAAATCCTGACTGTAAAGGAGTATAGAAGAAAGACATTTTCTGACAAAGTTTGGTGGTGGACACTTTTAAATAACACAGTAAAAAAATGATTATAGTTTTATTTCTGTTCTAAAAAATCGGCTTTCCACCTGAGATTCATAATGAAAGGGTTTTTTCATCCCTTTTACTCCTAAGAATTGGAAAAAATCACCATTTATTAATTTTGAATTTTACTTTTGAAAAAAAAATCGAAAAAATAGTTTTTTTGAAAATCTCAAAAATCGTTTGAGATAAAAAGCTAAAAATTTAGCTGAATTATTTTTATTTAATGTCAAATCGATCCCCCAAGTGCAAATCGAAAAAGCCGCGGGGGCAGATTTCTCATACAAACCAGGCTATACTCTTTTCACATTGTTTTATTATATTATTTTTGACTATCCTTCAATTTAATTTAACTTGAGTAGCTTCCATATTGCATTTTATTAACTCCTATTATCAGAAGAACAAAAAGTCGACTCAGAATACAGGAACCCTTGATCAACAACACCTTTGATTAGCCTCGGATGAGCAGCTCTTGAAAAATATCACCATGGACCAATTACTTAATTACGAATCTAAATTTAAATAAACATTTTTTGACCATTCATGAAATTTTCATAATTTTTCTTTGATTCGATTCTTTTAATAATTTTTAGGCTAATTATTACACACCCTAATTTCCCATGTGGAATAGCCCCAGGCCGCTGGAGAGGTTATCGAAGCCGAAGTAGATCTCGGCTCTAATCATCTCAAGACCCTTTCCTTTATTTTAGTTTTACCCATTTTTTTTCAGCAGATATTTTGCTAGGAAAATTACCCTTATTTACTATAGTCTCATCTAGAATATCAAATCTGGGTATATCCTTTTAATTGTAATGATCAAATATACTTAGATTTTATGTTGCCTATATTTTTGTTTCTTAGCATTCATTCTATGATAATATACAAGGGGTGAACCGCGACCTAATATGATGTACACCTACTTCCACTTGTACTTCCAAATATTTCCAAGTACTTCCAAATATTTGCAATTCCAAATATTTCCAAGCACTTCCAAATATTTTCAAGTACTTTCAAATATTTCCAAGTACTTCCAAATATTTCAAAGTACTTCCAAAATACTTACAAAGAGGCTTAGACCCACTTCCGATCGCGGATCACCCCTCGGTAATACATAAAGCTAGTCTTTTATTTTCACTTAATTGTTTTTTTAATTATTTGAAACTAAAATTTTGTTTCACATAAGCAAACAGAAAAATAAATAGCTGAATTCAAGCTTCGGGGGTTGCGTTGTTTATAAATTGAACAGTTTTTGCTGAAACCTATAGATTAGGTATAATAAGAAATTTCCATCAAAATACACAGTCTGGGGTCATTTTCGAGTCTCAATGAAGACATTTCGATCTGGTCGAATAAGAATACTTATGAGACATCGTATGAGAACTTATCTAAAATTGTATATACTATGTTCTTTCAGGCAGTATAAAAAACCTTAAACGGTTAAATTAACTAAACTTTCTGAAATTTTAAACGTTAGTACCAATGTACAAGATTGATGCTTTTTTTATATTTAAAATAATGTTTTTTACACGCTTTATTTAAATTAGTCTTAACATTATGAAATAAATAATATTTATTTCAGAAATTTTTATTTTAGATTATTCCAGAAATCTTAAATAACCAAAAAAAACGTATGCATATGAAACGAATATAATCCAAAAAATTTACATTTTAGAAGGATTTTTAAAAAACAGTGTTTATTATTTTATAAATTTTTTCTACATTTTGATTTTTGGAATTAAATGATTTGACAAATAAGTCATATTTCATTCAAATATAAGCGACTTCGGTAGCAATTGAAAATAACTCCTGAATTAGAGATTGTATATTCTGATGAAGATATCTCATCATAAATACCTTAAAGTAAGTGAACCAAAAGTAGACATATTTCTTAAAGCGAACACCATAAAACATTTATGTTTAAAATACAGGAGCAAATAGGCCCAAAAATTCTGTCTGATGCAATTCCATCGCCTTGTGAACAGTATTGCAAACATAGGCCAACATAACATGAAGAATTTGGAGCCTATTTGCCCTTATTTTAAACAGAAATGTTTTAAGGTCAACATAACATGAAGAATTTGGAGCCTATTTGCCCTTATTTTAAACAGAAAAGTTTTAAGGTGTCCGCTTTAAGGGGTATGTCCACTTTTGGGTCACTTATTTTATCTTGATAATCTCAGTAAATACTCTTTAACTTAAAGAATAATTCTGCAAACTGAAGAATTATGAAGCGATTGGTTTTCATATTATATCATGCTAGGTGACACCAGAAAAAAACAACAAAAACAAAATCACGAAGGTTTAGGAGTAAACATTTAATAATGAATTTTCATCTTGTAACTTTCTTTGTGAAATATTTTTTTTCTATTGTGTGAACCACAGACACTGTTTAAAATGAGTTTGGTGCTTTCAATTCGGATAGGACTTCACCTTTGTAGCATGCTACAGTAATGCATGTTTAATTGATTCAAATATAAAAATTAGAGATATCTTTTATCTTTTGATAGAGAAACTAATTCTACATTATCTGATTTTTCCCAAGCTAAAAGTTTTTTTAATAAAAGCAAGTTAAGGGGGTTCGGGAGTATTTATCATTTTTATAAGAAAATTCTCAAATTTTTACTATCGAATCATTGATGCATTAAATATTTATTCCCGAAATTTGAAGTTAATCGTTTGTCCCATTACCGAGAAATAAATTATCGAAAATTGTCTTTTTAACATGGAAATAAATGGACCGAGCTTTTAAATGGGCTATAACTTCTATATAAATTATACCATTTTCAGCAAATTTATACAGATCAATAATTGAACATTTCTTAATCGAATGATATATTTTTAAATAGATTTCACAGTCTAGTTAATTAGTTATTCATAAATGTAAAAATATAAATTTATTTGCAGCCAACAGATTATAACAAAAGCACTAGTGTAGAATTCTAACTCTATTTCTTGAAATCGTTTTTGTGTTGAATAAATGTTTTTATAATAAGAAAAAAATTATCTCAATATTATTTTTATTAATATTATCAAAACAAAGATTTTTATTCGAAATTATTAACAATTTTTTTTTTATTAAAAAATTTAGTAGGCAGTCATTCTGCAGAAATACAAAAGATTTTTTCGAAGATCAACCAGATAGATAACCTGTCCCGAACTCTCTTAAGGAGGCTCTCCTCTGCTTAATACAAACAAATATACTATGGTGTAGGAAGTATGGGGTATATCGTCGGCTTAGAGTGTAAACCTGCTAACTCAGTTTTTTATCATATATAATCTATAATTTTATCTATAATAAATATATCATTTTTATCATATATAATTAGATCACAAAGAAAGTATGTTGTTTACACTTCAGCGAAATGATAGATACTGATTTTTATAGAGAAATGATGACGCTTTAACATGAATATAGTTACAAGATAATCCGATGCGATTTAATGCTAGTTACGCCATCTTTTGTAAATCCCTCAAAACCTATTGGTACACCTAACAATACCGTTCGAAAGAAAAAGAAATGCAGCATCGTCCAAGTAAAACTGCTACTTAAAATTACGATCCTAAGTTGTAGAAAAAAATGTGAAAAATAGTTTTTTCCATAACAACAATATTAAATTTTGTTTGTTTTTTCTCTCTCCTGTAAAATTTCCTTGTTGTGAGTTAGCAGGCTTACTCTCTATGGCGACGATATGGTTTTTCCACTGAAATACCAATAATGCATTTGCCCCTTCTTAAATTGAATTCTTTTTTACCTTGATATTTGACTTTTTATAAAAATTTATACATGATGTGACAACAAATTTTTAATGAAAAAAGTAAGTGATGGAGGGGCCTACCGGGTGAATAAGGGGGGGGGGGTAATCTGGCAATTGACTCCTCTTCGAGTTTATGCCCTGGGTGAAAAATGTATTATATATTATATATATTGCCATACATCTATAAAGATTTATTTGTTTTTTTAAGACTTGGCCTTTCTCTTTTCTTTTTTACTTTCACTTATTATATCGACTCATGATAATATATAAGTGTGAAAGTATAATATATATGTGAGCGTGTGTGTTTTTATCTGCATTAATGAGAGTTAACTCCTATGATTTGTTTTTATATAAATCGAATAACGATTTTTATTTTATTTTTTTGGAATCATAACAAGGAATTGATCTAATCCAACTTCAGTAGGCTATTATATAGAAGATACATGGAACTTTATCTTAGTTCTCTTTCATTCTTTATATTATATGTATAATAATGTTCGATATTCTCGATATTCTCGCAACTTGTAATTTAAAAATTAGAGGATTAATTACTATTATTCAAACATAAAAATGTTCTCGAAAATGGAAATCAAATGGTATATGCCATAGAATAAATTATATTTATTTTCTAATTACTTCTTTAGTGGCTATTATTCAAATCGTTTTTCTTTTTATTTTTTTTCCGCGTTATTCTCGCGTACTTTTGATTTCTTGTGGAGTTTGTAATGGATGTTTTTTAATTTTGTCAATAAGTGAACACAATCAATTTAGAGGTAATTTAGTTTAGGGAATGCAATGTTGGCTCCGAGGGGCGATCCGCGATTGGAAGTAGGTGTACACCTCTTTGGAAATATTTGGAAGTGCTTGGAAATATTTGAAAGTACTTGGAAATATTTGGAATTACTTGGAAATATTTGGAAGTACTTGGAAATATTTGGAAGTACAAGTGGAAGTAGGTGTCCAGCATATTAGGTCGCGGTTCACCCCTCGGTTGGCTCTAATTGAAGTATTATACTATAATATGTTATAAATAAAATAAAATAAAGTAACTGGAGTGTGAGATCCCATATTAAACATAATATTAAATTTAATAGATTGTCGATTCAACCATTTTTAATCGACATTTCTGAAGTTCTTCCTTCCTTTTTCAAATTTAAAAAGAGTTACTATTTATCGAAAGGACATTCCGAATTTTTATTTTTATTTTAAACACTAAAAAAGAAACCAACTTCTTCAGAAAGGTTATTAAAAGAAAAACCATATTCTATTAAAGATTGTATTATTGTGAAAATAGTGTTTCACCCTGGACTTCCAGTCTATCAGAATGTAGCTGTCCGATTCAGATTATATTTTTTAATTATAAAATAAAGTTGTTTCTATATAGATAAATTTTTATCTTAAACATTAGTTTTATAAATTATTTAAATAATTGAACCTCGAAAGTTGAATCAATTTAATCATTTTTGACTGCTAATTTTCCAGATCTAGAAATTGTTTTTTTATTTATTTCATTTCTTTATAGATGAACAAATGTTTAGAAATATATTTTGAGTTAAAAAACAACTTTAATAAATGTTTATTATACAATCAATTAACTTATTATTTCAATTAGAGGTAAGACAAGTATGTGTAATATCTTTTCACTGTACTTAGAAATTCTTTTAAAGCACACATTTGTTAGTTTTTTTTTTTAAGCAATTTATATTCCGATCTGGGCTGAGAAAGTACAGCATCTCTTTTTCTGAGTTGGCCCTTGCATTGTGAATAATAGAAAAAATATAAATCACCTGTAATTTCTTATCAAATAATTATTATTTCATAGGTATAAATAATTTGGATAAAATTATTCATGTTTATGAGAATGAAATGGACATATTTTAAACCCACCAGACGTAGACAATATGGAGAAAGATTTCATCAAAATAAATATACCATATAAAATTACATTTTAATTTTACTTTAACTACTTTATTTTTAATATTTAGGACTAGTGATTAAATCCAAATTTCGAATATATTATAATATCACTAATTACCAATCTAGATACTAGAAATCTCTCTAAACTAAACTAATTCTATTTTCTAGTTATATATTGCAAATCATTTGATTTACCTGATCGTGGGCTATTTTTTGGACTTGATTTTTGGGGGCTTTTATTCACCGATTCGTTGTCCCTGTGTCGAGAGACTGCAGGCTCGAGTTTCTCGCGAGTTGGGGAGGGCAAAAGTGCGCCATCCACTGCAAGCGGTGGTCAGCAAGGTCAGTCAAATCAATGTACATGGGACCGACCAAAATGGCATCGGCAATCACTGGCCAGAGATAAAAACGTAGGTAGCAAGCCACAATGGGATTATATTTTGAATAGAAATAATTATATTTTATCTAGAGAAGAAAAATATACGCATGGACATTGTGTATTCGAATCCACAAAAAAAGACATTTTGATAGTAGCAGTAACATCATTATTTTTCTGCTGTTTAATCACTTTGATTTTTGTCAAGTCTACTTGAATTCTTCAAACTTCTGCTCCCCACTTCTCTGATTCAGCCCATAAATATTCATCAAGATCAACCACCCTATTTTTTTCAATAATTGAATAGAAATAATTATATTTTATCTAGAGAAGAAAAATATACGCATGGACATTGTGTATTCGAATCCACAAAAAAAGACATTTTGATAGAAGCAGTAACATCATTATTTTTCTGCTGTTTAATCACTTTCATTTTTGTCAAGTCTACTTGAATTCTTCAAACTTCTGCTCCCTACTTCTCTGATTCAGTCCATAAATATTCATCAAGATCAACCACCCTCTTTTTTTCAATAATTACATTCCATGAAAGCATGACGTTTGTTGATCTTTAAAAGTTGCACGTCGAGTGGGAAAGGGGTCAAGAGCAGATACCCCACTATGTCATAGCTAAACGTTCTAGATGTTTGGAGATTTGAGGTGAATGGATACATATGGTTTTAGCTACGTGAGGAGACGAGATTTGTCAAAGCAGATATTATAGAGAAAAACTCCTTAAAATAGAGTCAATAAAAGTAATACCTAATAGAGCAAGAGATCATCAAAAGCAAGGCTGTGTGTTTTCTTAATAAGTATTAATGACATAATTTTGAATTAAAGATATTTTATCTTTTTGAACACTTATTAACATTATTATCAAAAGGCCATCTCTCTGAAAAGTGATTTTTTGTTTCATTTCCTTCATTTTCAAAGAAAAATATTATAACGTGTGGTCCAAAATGAAATTCATTTTTGAGAATAGAAAGAAAACAAAACTATTATATTTGCGTTTAATCTTATACAATATAAAGTTTATTAAATGTAATTTTATTTTTTGAAAATTAAATCATCAAAATGACGTCCTTGGCTGTCGCACTCAGAAGAGTAGGAGAAGGGAACGAAAATTTTGAAAAACTTTAGAAAGAGTTTCTTTTGAAATGACTTTCATTTATTTTTTGCTGAATATTCAGCTTCAATTGCCGAAATGTTGTCGGATTATTTCTCAGAAACTGATTTCACGGAGGGGTGACATAACCTGGCCTCTGAGGAGTCCCGATTTAAGTCAAGCAGACTTCTTTTTATGGGGACACCTTAAAAGCAAGGTATAAGCTAATAATCCGACAACATTGCGGCAATTGAAATGGAAGTCATTTCAAAAGAAACTTTTACTAAGGTTTTTCAAAACTTTCGTGCCCGTTTGGAAGAGTGTCGCAACAGCCAAGGACGTCATCTTGATGATTTAATTTTCAAAAACTAAAATTACATTTAATAAACTTTATTTGTATAAGATTAAACGCTTTTCAATATAATAGTTTTGTTTTCCTTCTATTTTCAAAAATGAATTTCTTTCTGGATTATAGGACATGTATTTGATTCCTGTCTTCATTCTGTAAAATTTCCTTTTCCTAAATTAATTTTCCCCAATAGCATTTCTATGAATTTATTTAATTTTCAGCAATCTCTAATACCACGAAATTTTGAAGATCTATAATTTGTTCTGTTCTGTCTTTCTCCTGTCTAAGTTTAACAGTCTTACAACCGCTCGAATTGATTCTGTTCAAAGTTTTTACTAATCCTTATGTATGGTACTTCATAAAACAAAGGAAAAGGCTATAATAAGAGTGGAAATAGAATGAAATAGAAAGTTTTATGGATTCGAATATAATATAACGTACAAATAAAGAAAGCAATAAGTTCAAAATAAACCAAAATTTAAAGAAATTCTCATCGTACCATTGTGATTTGCTATCATATTTTTGTATATATATGAACAAGAAGGGTTTGTGGTTTTAGGTGGTTTAATTTCCCGAATGAATATTTACAAATGGTATTAAACAAAATACAAATAAGGGGGACTAGGGGGGCTAATTTTAAAATCTCTGTTTACAGGTGGGTTACACTTAAAACCAAAGCTACAGCACAGATAGATATGTAAACGTTAAGGTGCCTTACCTGTAGTGCCTGTAGTCCGGTCGAGATGATGTCGGATCAAAAACTCTTTTCTCGATCTTGATTCTGACTTGTCTCCCTAAAACAAATGATAAGTATATTTGACTAATAATACTGTATTTTTTGTTTGTTGGTTTTAATTCTGATTACCTTTTTCTTGTCATTATCTTGTCCACGAGATAAATCACTTTTCGCAACAAAAACTTTCGAAGGCGAGCTTTTCTTGTTGTTTTCTTTGTCTTTCTCTTCTTTACTAATGCATCTTGAAAAAGAAAAATTTTAAATAGGTCGTTAGACAAATGTAAAAAAACTTTTAATATTACGGGCAAATTTAATGTCCATTTCAAGTTTAGATTACACCACATCATAAAAACACCTGTCGACAAAAACAAGATGTAAGCAGCAAAACAAATTTTAGGCTGTGAGAGAGAATCTTTCCTTAAATTAATTTTCAGTTTAAATCGAATTACTTAAATACTTCTTAAATTTTACACAGTGCATATTTTTTTTTAATAAAAACATAAACCATGGGCAAAAGGGATGCTTTCCTATAGGTTCGCACTGGCAATGAGCAGACATAAGATAAATTTACTTTTGTAATGTTCTTTATGTAAATTTGTATACAAATTTTGAAATATAGTTTTCTTTATGAGTATTTTTTTTTTTTTTTTAAACAACTCGTTGCACATCATTCCATAGTTGTTTATCATAGAAATGTTTCAGTTAAATGAAATATATTGAAAATTTGATCTAGTTTCCATAGGAATGCTATAGTATCTCTAACAGTGATTACTTTGAAGGGGTAAAATAAATATTGTATATTAAATTTTGCCCGTAATATTAAGTATAGCTATTGTTGTTCTATTTATAGATTCCGAGTATATTTTGGGCGGAAAGTAATTTTTCACTGTAAACGAGTTGATAAAATTTTGAGAAAGCATTCCTGCCATTCTAATAGCAGAAATATAAAATTCAAGTCTTGTATGCTGTAGATAATAGAAAGAAATATATTATTCGGAAGGCTCAGTGAGCGAAGCAAGCCGGGCGGCCGTAATATTGAATTTACCCGAAAAGTGAATTGTTTTTGTGTACATATGGATTGAGAACAGAAGCTTGTATAAAGTTCATTCAGATGCTAGCATCTTTGTACATCTAAAATGAAGAACTGTGTGGATTTGGGATTTTCTAAATTCAAAATCCTAGATTAACAATTAGCAGAATCAGAAAAAATTGAGTCAATAAATATGTGGAGGGCTTGAACAGTTGCAACTAATAAGTTAATTTTAAATTTCTAGATCGAAAAGTCACAAAAATTCGAAGAAACGTAATGAGCTTGAAAATTTTTAACTTTTTCCTCCATTTACTAGTTTAAAAATTCAACAAACTCAACTCTTCGAGGAATATACTAAATAAATAATCGAACTTAATCAGACCTAGGTTTCAAATATTGCAAATGCTTACCTCGGCGTAGTTGATGCAAGAGACAGAGCTGAGAGAGAACTTCTACGAGAGACCTGCTCCCATAGCGTCATTTGTTTGGTGTACAGCTCGGCGATATGCTGAGGAACAAATTCAGTTCCCCAACCACGATGCTAAACAGAAACATTTATAACATTAAAATATATATATACAGTAGATTCCGGTTAATTTTGGCATAACTTAATCCGGGCATCCGTTTTTTAGAACAAATATTGATTAACAAAAATACAATAGATATTCATATTTATTAGGGTAGGAAGGATAGTTCTAGTTTATGTTAGTAATTTTTAAACCCATCAACAAATTCAGAGGAAGGTAATAGTGAACCGCCCCAACTGAAAAATTTCCCAGAATATTATTAGAATCTTCATGTCTCCATATAGTAAGAAAATTCCTCGAAAAGGATTATGTTGCAATAAGAGTAAGATGTTCTAGTCCGGATGTGCCTCAATTAATCGGAATCTACTGATTATAACTATTTAAAATGTTATATTCTTTGTTCTTGGATTAAATAATAAAATACTACACAATTGGATAATTGGTAAGTAATTAAGGTCCTGGAAAAATAAGGATGGAAAATTCAGATATAATGTTGGTTACTTATCCGAGTAGATCTAAATTTGTATTTTTTAATTTAACGAAATTTTTAAAATTTCTATTTAATAGTAAAAGAATTATTTATATTTTTAAATAAAATAAAAAGGAGAACTTGAATTTTATTATTTTTTATTAATTTTAATGTAGTTCAAAAGGTGGATGAATTTAAATTAAAACTTTTAGTATTAATCTATAGTACATATAATAAAAACACCTAGGAAAAACGAAGTATTGGTTTTCAAATATATTGAAAAAGTAAAAAAGTTATAGCCGAAACCGGAATCAATGACATGACGTCACAGGTCGGCAAAGACAATTTCTTTCAATGAAAATGAAGATAGGGTAGTTTAAAATTAATTATTACAGTGGGTGTAAAACTTTAGGAGCTACAACGAACAAGCGAACATGATGAAATAAATTATAAGGGTTCCTAGTATCTACGAAACCCTAAAAATTTACAAAATATCATAAAAAAATTTACTTTGGCTTCATTCGATCCTCATTAAAACTTTGTTTTTTAATTCAAAAATAAACCAACATTCATTCATTTATAAATTAATACAAACGGAGCACAAGAACCTGGGGCTTATCTCCGAGGGAAATATACAATCATGCTAATAAATCAATTTTTAAATATAAAATTCTTTAAGAAATAAAAATAAATATCATCATGCCAGGGACGTACCGAAGATGGGGGCCCATGCCCCTCTGAAATCATTTACTTGACTGTAAATGTAAAACTAAATTCACGAAAATCAAATATAAAATATATATTTCTTCTAATTTTATTTAACATAACTTTTATTCAAATAATTTTATTTAATTAAATCATTAATCATTTTTATAAAAATATGTTTAAAAATAAATCCTCCCTTCCCCCAAAAAACAAATTTCTTGATACATATGCGTTATTTTTATTATGTCTATCAGATTATAATGAAGTAGAATCTGAATGAAAAATTAAATAATAATCAATTGATTCAACATATTTGAGCTCTTTAATGAGTGGATTAGAATATTTTTATTTAATTCGATTGAATATATTTTTAATAAGTTTGGGAAAAACATAATTGTAAAAATTATTAAATAAAAATAGATATTTTCATTAATTTCAGTAGAATTTTTCAAAAATTTAAAAATCATCAAAATTTTAACTCATTAATAATTTTTGTTCTTACAAATTTTGAATCCATCAATACTAAATTAGTGTGAATGGTACTTGACGTTCCCTTATCTCTTTATTATTGCAAATCAGATATTAATTAAGGAATTTTAGAAAATAATAAAACTTTTATTTTAAAATATTTATGTAGCAAAATAAGTATATTCGAGACTTCAAATTAAAAATTAAAATTAAAAATATTAATCTAGTATTTTTTTCTAGGATTCTACAACAAATTTTAGAAATTTTCGTTGTTTTTTATTATTTATTATACATCTCTAGATAATTACAATCAAATCATTTAAAAACCGCCTGTTTGGTGGCAACCCGGAGCATGCAAAGTACATCACAGTTGCAGCGATTCCACTCTTGATGTCTAAATAAGTCTTTTAACTAATTTTTTCATTCAAAGCCCAGTCTTAAGTCCTATCACCTATCTTAGCAATTTTAAATCAGATCTTGGTTGGACCACCCATGGGAAAATTAAAAATTATTTCGAATTTTTTAATGAATCAATTTCTCTTCGACTTCAAAGTTTCATGTAATTTTAAATTGTCCCTCAGAAACGAGTCAACTTAATCACTTGTGTGATAAAATTGTCGTTTCCATTCTTATTACTGAAGCTGTCTAATCAAATCGATTTTAGCATATCGATAATTTAAGTTGACTCTAAAACTAAAAAGCTTTTTGATGTGAAAATATCATATATGCTGGACTTCAGGAAAAATTTTAAGATATGAAACGAAAATTATAAAACTGGAAAAATATAAAAGATCAATTGAAACGCGGTGTAAAAATCAGGCCTTAAGTTGTATATCAGCATAAGTATGACTATTAGGTATTCTTAAAGACATTGTTACTACAATGAAATCCCTCAATCCGAACCCCGGAAATCCGAACGCAAAAAGAGAAACTTATTTATTTATTATAAGATTCTTCCAAAACGTAGGTGACTTAATTTAAATTATTTTTAAATTTTAAGATTTTTTTAGTCACAAACCAATAAAAGGCAATAATTAACTGAAATTATTGTCTTTTATTAGTTTGTGACTAAAAAAACTTTTCAATTTAAAAAGAACTTATTTATTTAGTCATAAAACAATTATGTATATATTCTACATTATAACCTTATTTTACATAATTAGTTGAAAAAATAACAAAGAAGTACAGTTAGCATACCTAACAAAGTGTAAATGTGTCTACATACTTATGTCATCCAGGATTGAAAAACGGTAAAAGTTGGTTATTGAAATTCTTTAGGTTAATCCCTTTGCAATAACAATGAAATAATAATAGAAACACACAAAATATCACTTAATCTTTCACTTGATATCAGTTATCTTCAATTGTCGAAGCTGCTTTTGGCTAATCCGAACAGGCTACAGCCCCAATTAGTTCGGATTTCAAGGGTTTCACTGTATTCGCTTTAAGGGGAAAATTCTTGAAATGTTGCAAATGAACTTGTTGTTTAAGGTTCAGTAAATAGATCTAGTCATCTAAGCAAACAATGAGCTGTTAAAATGAACCGAATTTTCTAATTACATCATGGGTGGTCCAACCTAAAAGAAACCACCCATACGATATGTCTGAATAGATAATTTGAAATCTAGGTATGAATAATAGATGAATTTTTACTGAAGAGCTGCGTGGATTGCTTACAAATCCTTCTTTGAATGCATGGTAATAAAAAAATCCTCGTTTATTGAACCCAGCCGAATCAAAGCCTCTCAAGTAACTAAAACTGAACAGTCAGCGCTCAATCACCATGACCCTGAGTCCAAAGGTATCGAACACACCCTTAAAAACATGTCATGTCAATTGTGTTCGATTAATTTCACCCTCGCCATCATCATTCTGTAAAGTACCCTTTTGTCATTTTTATGTGCTTTTATTTAACTTGGTTCCTTTGTCTATCTGCCTGGCTGTAATCGAATTTTGACTTCTATGACTTACTTAAATTCTTATACACACTCACACGTATTTCTAAAGACAATACAATATTCAATCAATTTCAGGAATTAAAATAGAAAAAATATTAATAAGTACTTTTATCAGGGGTGAGGCCAAATCGAAGAAACACTCAAACCATCATTATAGATTTCGGCCTAATTTTAAAGCCTTCATGAGTAAAAATAGTTTAAAATTTATAATTTGAGAAAAATGTCCCAATATAATAATAATCTTTAGTATAAAATTTTTTATAAATCCTTCATTAAAAAAGGATTTATTAGGTCATGTAGAGCAGTGATTCTCAGGTGGGGGTAGACGTACCCGTAAGGAAACTAGGGCTTGTACCAAGGGTACGTCAGGCTTCCAATATAACACATTGAATTTCAATATATTTTCAAAAACTGACTCTTTATAAAATTCTACTCAACGATTCGGTTTTTGAAGAAAAATTCGTAAGACTTGTTTTTAAAGTTTAAAGTGAGAATTAGCAAGAAATTAACATTTCTTAATAGAACCTTGAATCTACCGAAATTAATTTTGATTTGATTTTTTGCCTAAGTAAAATTATTAGTGAAAAGAGCAAAGCAAATTCCCAACAAATCATCCATTTCACTTATAAAAATCAATTAATACAAAAGTAATATTAAGCAGATTATTTAAAATTTGGTTTTCATTAGTGTGGCAACGAATCTAATTAATTACATATGTGTTTAATCGGTGAACAGAAACTTGGTAAACACTCGATACCGTCACTTTTGAAAAGATATTTTGATTCTAATCATCGTAGTTTTAACGATAAAAAAAATCACTTATTAATTTCGCAAAAAAGCATGTTTGCAATGATATGATTAGAAAGCTACCTACAAATTTACAGAGAAATAGGTTGGTTGAGCCGACGAGAAGTACCTACTAACGCGAGTGTTTGAACTAATTACATACTAAAATATTGGGATTTTTATAAGGAAAAATAAAATTGATCAAAGACAAATTGAAGATATACTTAATTGTGAATTCTTGGGACAATTTAAAATACTTGGAATATTTATGTGGCATTATTGATAAACTTAATGGACCAGGGCTAACGTTATAAGGAAAAATACCACCTTTATTCATTAGTTAAAACAAAAAAGCTTATGCTTTTTATTATAAGATAATCTAAAGGGGGTACTTGAAAACACTATAAGTGACATTTCTTAGGTATTCCTATATTTACAAAGATCGATTCGTCTAAAGACTAACCAATGGCCCGATGCGATTGCGATTTGGTAGTTGGGTTCAATTCCAGAGGGATGAAAGCTCTTATGACAGTAAATCAAAAATATCTAATAAGATCTTTGAATAGGCTTTTATTAAATTAGATAAATAAGAGAAAATCACTAAGAATGTCATCCTATATAATTATATATATATATATCAGTGGATGGAGTGCGGTCCAAAATATCAAGAGTAATTTCATCCGTGTTTATTTGAAAATTTGTAAAATTAAAAAAAATCTTTCAATAATTACTATACAACTTCATTTAAAATAAAATATAAAATTTAAAATTTACGGAGCTTTTTAAAGTTAGCAAATTTATTCCAGATTTCCTATTTTAATCACTTCAGCAATCTTGAGTCTATTTTGATTTTATGAGATTAATCAGTTAATTAATTTACATGTACTCGTCCCATTACTTAAAATCTATAAATTGCATTGAAAAAATTAATCATGAAAGATGAACTAAAAGATGTTTGGGCAAAAGTATTTGCTTTAATGAAGTCAAATTGAATATTCTCTCACTCTATAACGAGTATCGTTTTGGACCGAGTGCAAAAGGCCATTCCTAGAATAATAGAAATTAAGAAATTAATCTCCAATAGTCTGAAACGGGATTGGACTTGTATTTAGAATCCTTGCAATGCCTTCTTAGCTCTAAGGAAAGAGAGATCATTCTATACTCGCTCGTTGTAGTTATTTTCATCGATCTAATGAAAATCGCTCAGCCGCAAATTAAATAATAACAAAGTGAAAAATTTTTCAAGACTCGGTACACTAGAGCTGCCCTAATAATTATTAATAAACTTGAATATAAATTGTTCATTTATGGCTATATTATATTTAACTTCTTAAAATCTCAATAGAATAATTCAAAAAATATTTTCTGCCTTTTGAATCAGATATTCTAAAATCTAATCTGTAATGATACAAACGAACTTTTTGACTTTTTGTACTTGGGCTATCGTGGGTATCGGAATTCAGACACATAAAGAGAAAAAAATCATAGTTCAAAAATATTTTTCTCCGCGTTTCAGACATTTTAAAGCACAATGAGCAAAAATTTCTTTTTATCCGTTATTTAATACATTTAATTTGCATTATACCTTCTACGAGCGCGTCAGCGTCAGTCAGTTTTGAACTATGAAAAGAATTGAAATATCACCAGAAGAAGCTGAAGTGAAAATATATTATCCGCTCTGTTTAAATATCAATTGATAAACAATCTAATGTTAAATTTGAAAAAATAACGAAAAATTCTATGATGCGGGTATCGATAAATTTTGAAAAAGAGAGCGAAGAATAAAATAAAATTTAAAAAATGATGGTCTATTTTTTGGACAGCATCCTCTGGTTGAAAAGTCACCGCCCGCTACTGATATATATATATATAGTATACTAGTATATATATATATATAATATTTGTATCAAGCAATGGACAACCTCTTGATTTCTCCTTATGAATCAGCATCTCAGCTACTCTCGACAAGAACATTTTTTTCAAATTAAATAAATTAAAAAATATAAAATTGTTAAATATTGCATCTTTCTTTTACTCACCTTATATTCACCCGCCTTTTTCCTAAGCTCGAGTACCTCTCTGTACCAGGAATCTCCCTGTGGAATGTCTGTTAAAGGTAAAGGTAAATGTACTGCTTCCATTTCTTCCCGTTTCTTCTGAAATTTACCTTCCACGTAGTCATATTGAGAAAACGGCCGGAACTTTTTCTTGTACTCAGTCTTATATTCTCGTCTAAAATAAACAGAGTTGATGATAGAGGATTGTTTCACGAGATTTTATCCTACATTAATGCATACCGACGTCGAGGCTTGTCTTCTTTGCTCAAATGCTCATCTTGGATCTTCTCCTCGCCATGAAGGTCTTCTCCATCGACCATGCAACTGCTGTTTTGTTGAATAGAATCGTTAACCAGCGGTTCGAGTTCCGATGCACCTGCAATAGAGATGATCCTAAAGCGATATAGATTTCATCTCTCACTCAGTCACAAGATTTGATAATTATCAGTACCAGAGAAATGGAGTAAAAGCCAACTTTATAAAGGACTGACAGGTTGCGGTTTTATCATAATTCTAATAAACCCTCAAACAAGAATAAAAGCAGTGTTACTGCTTTTTTGAATTCCCACAAAATGCATTATAACTTCTGAAGAACTTGTGACCATGTATATTTAAAGAAAATTTAAAAAAATTTCTTTCGCTCACAGCAAAAATTCTCCTTTTCTGAATATCCACATAACCAGCAAAGCTTCAACTGCAAAGCATGAGATCCTTTCGGATTCGAGACAGTGTCGACAGTGTCCCACATGAACACTTACTAAGTGACAGCAAGAAACCTTCCCAATTATCCAGTTTAATGGGTTCGCGATGAAATAATGAATGTGCTATAAAGTATTTCGTATATTATCAAGCTAAAATTATAATTACAAATATTATATTGGAAGAGGATTATTGAGTGGATAGGAAAGATTTTCCCCATCAATCTCTTCTAATCCCAGGTATTTGTTGTGTATGCCTTACATTATTATTAAATGCTATTATATTTTATACTAACATACACATGCATTCTGGATTCTCTATTTTTATTATTGTGAGGTGTCATCGTAATTTCATTCCTTTATTAAGGATGATCAAACAATGTAAACTGATTGATTTACCATTTCCTTACCATTTTCTTAACACCAAATAATTTTAACATTGGAAAATATATAAAATACTTGAATCTCTCATTATTCCACGACATCATCTTATATCTAATTTAACTACCTGGAAAACAGAGAACCGTCTGCTTATCATACAAGCTTTCTCTTCATTCACCTATAGGTTAGAGTAGCCACTAAGGATTCCTTGGGTAGAGATTTGCGTCGAATCACGTACCCTCATCACCACGATCGCAATCCGCGCATCTCTTCTTGTGGACGGAGATGAAACCGACGCCTGAGGTGTTGCCAGGCTTGATTGCTCCCATTGAAAGTGATTTCCTCGGCGGTCCGTCCGACGTGACCACCTTGGCTGCTGCGGTAACGGCGGTAACTGCCGCCGCCACCCCCGGTCGCAGCATGCGGCCAGCACCAGCACCCATAAGGGAGCTGTTTCCACGTGGCCATGCGAACTGCAACCTGTACTCCGTGCTGATGCGGTTCATAGCCGCAGAAAAGGCGCCGCCTCCTCCGCCACCTCCTCCCAAGTCACCTCCTAGTACCTGTACCAATAATCGACATTAGAGTCAAGCACAAATCACATAAACTTGTCCTACCTAATCATATATTGTTAACAATAGTCTAAGGAATGAAAATTTTAATTTAACGGATTTAAAGAAAAACAAATTGAAAATATTTTCTTGCCGAGAGTAAGAGAGTTTTTAATTTTTAAGAGGGAACCAATGAGGATATCTTCTGCTTGATGTAAATAAGTAAACAGCTATATAAAACTATCGTCAATGTAAACGAAATAAAATAAAAAATAAATTGTTTAATTTAAAAACATTCTAAAGGCGAAAACGTACGGTGGTATGTATATAAATATATTCATTTATATATATGCTTATTTTAGACTTTTAACTTTTAAACATTAGTTTTATTTTGTTTCTTAAAGCAATTGAAACTGCGAAAGTTAAATAATATAATCAATAATTTCTTATTTTAATTCTACATATTTAGAAAATTATTTTATTATTTTTTAAAAAGGAAAAATGAATTGAACAGCCCAAGTCGGCTTTAGGAGAGAAAAACGCGGATTCAAGTGTTGCCGGGTGTTCAATTCATTTTTCCTTTTCAAAAATAATAAAATAATTTTCTAAATATGTAGAATTAACTTAAGAAATTATTGATTATATTATTTAACCTTCGCGGTTCAATTGCTTTAATACAGGCATATGTTTAGTTGCATCAAGCAGAGGAGACCATCATTAGTTTTCTCTTACTAATTCGATATATTAAATTAAATGTTGAAAGACCCATCGTCCTCTCGGAAATCGAACCGAAATGGCAAATTTGCTTGCCGGGTGAGAAGCTAATCTTCTAAGACAAACAACTCTTTTTAACATTTTCAAGTAGAGTAAAGGATTTTCATTAAAAGGATGTACTTGTAAAGTCGTTAAGGGAATTATTATTCAAGATTGTATATATCCTTTGAGAAGAAAATTTTCTGGGTCCTTCAACCTGCAATTAAACATATCTAATTAGATCTAAAATACAACCTACGTATTTTTCTTTAAATTTAAATTTAAAGTTTGTTTCGAGACCAGTCGCACTGATTGTGTCGAATTTCATACCATCGAAAATATTTATTCTTGGAATTTGCTCTGACACGAACTTGACCGGCTTATTTAAAATAAACTTACAAAAACCAGAAATATACATGAAAACAAAAATAATTTGTTTCTTAGGCCATTTTGTGTTCATTATTTGGAAAAGACTTAGCACAAGAATCAAATACTATGAATATCATTAGAAAATCAAGATTTTATTATAAAAAGTCCGCAGATTATTTTTATATAATTGTAGATGAATAATGGCAATCTCTTTTCGGAGAAGGAAGAGAGAGAGAGAGAGAGACCTCCAAAAGAATGGATAGAATAAGTTGGGGTAAACATGCAAAAAAAATTATGTTTAACATAGATACATAATATATAGACTCTGAAGAGAAGATGCGATAAACAGACCAGAGAATTGTAAATAACATAGATATGAAATTCAAGAAGAGAAAGATGGTAAATAAAAGAATAATTACAAATCTAAAACGAGAATTTCCCAAGATTATCTAAAAATATTATTAAATAAAATTATTCCTGTATCCAAAGGGTTGTCACTTCCTCCGGAATTGAACAATAGTGCCGAAAATCGTAGCAATCGGCTCGGCGATCCCTTGAATCGAACTACTTCTGATTTATAGTTGCTAGTTTTACATTTCAAAATTGGTTCTCCTCCAAGGGTTGCCAATTGCCGAAGCTTATTTTTGGCACTTGGATTCGATTCTCGAGAGGGGGTTCCTTCTCTCACAGAAAAAGTACTTATCTAATAATATAGGGTGGTCCAGAAAGAAATTCATTTTTGAAAATAGAAAGAAAACAAAACTATTATATTTAAAAGCGTTTAATCTTATACAATATAAAGTTTATTAAATGTAATTTTAGTTTTTGAAAATTAAATCATCAAGCTAATGAGAGCATGTGCGTCATAAGGGATATATTTTCTCAGAAACTGATTTCACGGAGGGGTGACATAACCTGGCCTCCGAGGAGTCCCGATTTAAGTCCAGCAGACTTCTTTTTATGGGGACACCTTAAAAGCAAGGTATACCATAATAATCCGACAACATTGCGCCAATTGAAGCTGAATATTCAGCAAGAAATGGAAGCCATTTAAAAAAAAACTCTTAAAAGTTTTTCAAAATTTTCGTGCCCGTTTGGAAGAGTGTCGCAGAGGACGTCATTAGGATTTAATTTTCAAAAACTAAAATTACATTTAATAAACTTTATATTTTAAAAGATTAAACGCTTTTAAATATAATAGTTTTGTTTTCTTTCTATTTTCAAAAATGAATTTCTTTCTGGACCACCCTATATCTTAGATAATTTTCGAAAATTCTAATTTTAGATTTCAAACTGGATTCAATCCGGAGACATAAACGTAAAGTAGAGCATGAAAATATGCAATTTTTTTCAAAATTCAAAAAAACTAGTTTCTAAAGAATAATTAAAAAAATATAAAATTATAAGATCTATTTAATAAAAAGTTTTCATTTGATAGAAAATTGGTTTTTCTAATAAAGCTTTGATGATCATGTATTAATAATGTTTGATGTATATAGTAAGTTAATTATTTCATTGGAATGATTTGTAAATATTCAGAGTAGGAATTTAAGAGAGCAGAGAGAGTTCTCTTTCGTGAAGACTCACATAATGGGGTTAAAACTCTTTCTAGTAAGTAGTTAGTAAATTCTTAAGCGGGCAGTCTTAAGATGTTGAAAATGCCAGTCCCAATATAAAATCAGAAGTAAAGCAACATGTACCATAGCTAATTTGTCTAGAGACATTCTGGGTGTTAGTTAAAATAAATTAATAACTTTGAAGGAAATAGGTGTTGGTTCTAGGCGAAACAATTTTTAATAATAAGAAATTAAGTAAGATTACGAGGTAGGTTCACATAAAATAAAACAAAAATGAGTTTTTATCTTGATATACAGGGTGGGACATAAACATATCCCACATTTTGAAAAGGTGTAAAAAAAAATGAAAAAATTTAACTAGAAAAAAGTTGAATATATTTTTGAAAAGAACATAAAATAATTTTTTTCTAAATGTGTTTTACACATTATATGAGACAAAAAAAGGGGGGGGATTAAAAATGAAAATTCTAGCCCTTTGGACCAAAATCAACAACATTTTGTATACATATTCTGTGGACCCCAGAAGGCTGGAAATGCAAAAACTAACCACTTAAAATGAGAGGGAGGGTCAAAAATAAAAAATTCTAGCCCTTTCGACCAAACTCAACCAAATTTTGTAAACATTGTTTGATAGTAAGGGCTAGAATTTTTATTTTTGACTCTCCCCATCCCATTTAGGTAGTTAATTTTTGCATTTCTAGCCTTCTGAGGGTCCGCAGAATACAAAATTTTGTTGAGTTTGTTCGAAAGGGCTAGAATTTTCAATTTTGACCCCTCCTTTTTTTTGTCTGATATAATGTTTAAAACACATTAAAAAAAAATTATTATATGTTTTGCTCAAAATTATATTAAGTTTTTTTCCTAGATAAATTTTTTCATTTTTTATACATCTTCAAAATGTGGGAGATCTTTATGCCCCACCGCTGTATTTCGGGTTACGGGCCCATTCTTCCATTTTTCTAACTCCTGAAGATGGGCTCGTAATCCGAAATATATCGAGATAAAAACTCATTTTTTGTTTTATTTTATTTGAAACCTACCCCGTAATCTTACTTAATTTTTTATTAAATAAATTAAGTCAATATTTCACCTTTAATCTTTGTGTAAGCAAAATACTCGATTTTCAAATTTAAAATATTATATTATTGTTATCAAAGTAGAAACGAATTGGACGAACATTACGGATTCAAGACAGGGAAACTCTCTTTTAGTTTTAATCTCTCTTGAGCCTCACTAATCTTAATCCTTTAAGACTCGGCTTCACAAGAAACTTCGTTTCTATTACAATTCCTAGATATTATCTTTTTAGAATTCAAAAGTTAATCAATACTATAAGATTCGCACTTTTTGGCATAGCATATTAGTTAATTATGTTCTTTCGAAAAATAATCATAACAAACCACACATAATATTTTAGGAAAGCCTAAAAATATTTCTTAATCACAAGGCAAGAATATAACATGTCATGTAATATTTTATTTGATCTTAATGAAAACTTGAGAAATTCTTTAGAGCGAAGTTATCATATAAAAGAAATAATGTAATTGTGTTTATTTTTAGCAAGAACTGGGGGAAATTCACTGCACTCGGAGGTAACAGTATTGATTATTAATAAATAAAGTACCTATAAGAATACAAATATTCATTTCAGGTTACTGCAAAATTCTATAATTATAAAATATCTAATAGTTAATGGATATATTGACGAAATAAAAATTATTATATCATTCCTTGTAATCGATACGTCCATTCAAATTGACACACTATACAAGCACGGCTCAAATTCGCACCTGTAATAGGAATTCCACTAAGAATGGATATGTCCTTATAAAATCATAATTTTAAATAGTAACTATACTAAATCAACTGGTGTGGACACCACACGGCTTTCCCATTAGTTTCTCCCTTATTTGAAATCATTATACCAATTTTCTTTATTCAAATTATTTTAAATTTGGGTTTCCCCCAAGCCGTTATGAGAAAACTGAAAAAAAGACGAAATTGCAAAATACCAAAAATTTTAAAGTAAACATGTACTTTTGGTTCTTTGATTTTAGCCGAAATCTTGATGTACCTCTTCTAGCCTCTAGATAGCCAAGTTTCAAATCCTATAGCACTGCGACTTACCGTATACGAGATATGAACGATTAAAATATTTATTTTGCGATATGACTAATTCACTCTTCTCAATTGATTCTAATCGGAATTTATACCTACTATTTGATAAGCGTGCCGATTATTAAAAAATACCAAAAAGCATTAAGTAAACATGAACTTCCGGTTTTTCGATTTTAGCCAAAATCTTGAGGTACTTCTTCTAGTCTCTAGATAGCTTAATTAACAAATCCCAAATCTCTGCGACTTACCGTAAATGGGAAATAAACGATTAGAATATTTATTTTGCTACACTCTTAATTCACACCCACTTCCTTTATTTCAATCAGATTAAAATTTATACAGGACTAATAACTTATGACACTTGATAAGTAGACCAATTTAAAAAAAAAACTCGTGAGACCCGTTTTTGAGAAAATCACAAAAACGAAAAATCTTTCATATAAATACCATGTATTCCGAAACGCCGTAATTTACTCAATTTTTTTTTTAATCAAAATAATTGTAAGCGTTTTTGAAACATTTCAAAAATATAAAGCAAAAAAAAAACAATTTTCTTGCACGATTACAATAATTTACATCTGTAGGCAAAGAAAAAAATTATATAGGCAGCTGACAGAGTTTTTAATTTATTCACTATTGTTTTTCGCAAATCTTATTATCGTGGTCAGTCCAAAGAGTGGTTTGATAAAACTACACTGATTCTATACCAGGTCAATTATTTTTCCTCCCTAAAGGTTGTATGAATATCACAATTTAGGTGATGCTTTGCATATCATTGACGTAGTCTAATCCTATATAGAGCTCGCCAATTCAACTTCCCACCCTAAACAAGGCTCAGATTCGCCCCTGTCTCGAATATGGAGAGGGGCATCTAGGCATTCTTATTCCACCCATGGAGTTTAGAAGCGGGGAATAAAGATATCGATTCCTTTTCTCCCTTTGCTCATTATCATAGATAATATCATGATATTTGTTCTGAAGAATTAAAGTCAGAGAATCTGGCTAAACCCTCATTTGTAAGAAAAGCAATTTTCAAAGCCTCAACACCCTGTCGCTGTCAAATTAAATACAAGTCAATTTGCCAACTCATTTATATATACAGGGTTGCTGGTAATTCGATAGAAATCTTGAAAGGAGTTATACTATAGCTAATTTCCAATAAATTTGACCCTATGAACCCGGGGTCAAAAATCATTAAATTTGGAGTTATCAGTTGTTTTTTTTTTAAACTTCCCGACTTTCTATCAATAGCGGCTAATTGAAAAAAAATCTAATGCACTCTGAGAGCTAAAAAGACACTTTTCTAATAGCTGGTGAATAAGAGATTACCTACTTTAAAAAAATTCATAACCCCAATTTACGTAAACTGCGAAATAGAAGATCAAGTAATGAAATTTTTTTTTGAAAATGTAATTTAGGTTCAAGACGATTACAAAAAAAAAAGTCCAATACACTTGAAGTAAAAAATATAGAAAAAACATCCTAGTTTTATAAACTTTAAAATAATCCAAAATGTAGCGTGTATTTGAGCCATTAATTGGGAATTTTCGCTAATATTAAGGAGGTCAAATTAGAGACAGATAATATTACATAATATCGATTGAAATTAATTTTCAATTAATTTTAAATAATATTTTTAAGAAATATGATATTAATGATAAAATATTATCTAATCTTAAAGAAATATTTATTAACCAGTTGCGAAACCTGCCTCCGGCGGGCTTATTACTGGCCAGGATGCTACACTCAAGATCAACTTCCCACTCTCGTAATAAAATAATTTAGGATCAAAAATAAAGGGGGCGTGGGTGACTTCAAGTATATGACTTCAAGAAACTAGAATCGACTTCTCGCCTCCATCATTCCCGCTACCTTTTATATACAATTTTTGCAATATGTTAGAGTGAAGCGACAATGAATTATATTTTTTTTCCTCTTTAAGATCCACTCTTCCATGTTAATTAATATAGATTTTTGACCAACCTCTTAATTTAAAATTAAGAGCTCCCTTTCTTGAGAATTTTTCTCTACATATAAAGTAAGTGACCCAAAAGCGGACATACCCCTTAAAGCGGACATATTAAAACATTTGTGTTTAAAATAAGGGTAAATAGGCCACAAATTCTGTCTGCTGCAATTCTATCGCCTTCTGAACAGTATTGCAAAGAGTGGCCTACACAATATAAAGAATTTGGGGCCTATTTGCCTTTATTTTAAACATAAATGTTTTAAGGTGTCCGCTTTAAGGAGTGTTCCACTTATGTGTCCCTCACTTTACTGTAAGATTTTTGGGTATAAATTAGTTACTTCCAAACGAAAGTTGCTTCCAAATAGCTATTAATTTGTATATAGTTTTAAGTGAATTTGCATCAAGCAGAAGACCCTCTCAGGAAATTCATATTAAAAATAATAAAGAATTGAAAAATGAGAGAAATTACAGTTATTCAAATTAATTCATTTATTTTAATTTTTATATTCCTTTATTCCATTTTTGTTTGAGGCGCAGCCTCATTTAACGAGCCCCCACTGTTGGATCCATCGTCTAAATTTCACACGGACAATGTGATTCATATATATATATTTATTCGCAAATTTTTTATATTTCTTCAACCAAATTGATGAGAAGAGTAAAAATGTATCTTTCTGATTATATCCCATTTTAGCTTGAGCAATTAATAGACTTAATTTTATACTTTCTTCTCAAGTCCCAAGTTATTTTAATTTCAAATTAGTGAAATTGCTTAACTACCATCTTCTCTTCATCCTGATTTTTTTTTTCTCTTTACTTCTACAAAATGAATCTATAGTCTTGTTTTTATTGATTATTGTATTAATCCCCTGTAGCAAAATTTAATGGCTCTTCTATTTCCTTTTTATTGCATTCTTTAAGGATGATGACATTGGCAAACTTAATACCCATCTTTTATCCGCATGAATATCCTTCATCTATCAATTTTATGATTAAAACTTTTGATAGCCCTTTAACTGCCAAAAACTCCATTTAACAGAATGAAAATAAAATTCTAAAACTAATTGTGGAAAAATTTAATATCTACTTATGATAATCTCCAATTATAAATATGTGTAATTAAAAAAGACATGATATCTAAAACACTTGAGTTATATTGTGTTTCAAAATATTGCCTAAAAATGATGTTTACTTTTAATAATTGTATTTATGTTGAATAGAGTTTGTCGCAAAAGATTTAATTTATTTTAAATTCATGATTCTTTCGGAATGGTATACTCATGGTGAAATTAGAAAATTAATTATTTTTTCAAGTTTATTGAGGATGTTTTTTGGCTCCAAAAATAGAATCTGAAACGTCATGAATAAAATAAAAAAATTATTCTATTTTTTAATTTCCCCATGAAGAAATCTTCAGTTCATCAAGTTGCCCAAAGCCACTCAATTTATATTGATAACAAAAAAATAATTATATCATTTATAATTATTCTTAACAAAAATAATAGAGAACACTCATACAAATCTCTCAATTAATCACTTCATCCAAAGTTCGAAAATTATTTGTTCTTTACCATGGGGGATATTCCCAACGAGGACTAAATTATAAATTAAATTAGAGAATTAAGAGAAAATGTTTTATTATAGACAAAAGCATCACCCAGGGCTCGAACCTTAACGCGTATCCAGTCAATGCTTTGAGCGAGGCTCTTATCCATTAAAACACTGATCTCTGAGCTCAAACTAATACCTAATGTCTATATGAAGATGAAAAAAAATTCATTTTTATTTAATCTTCTCTTTATTCATTTTTGCTGCTCTATTCGAGCCCAATCCCCATGCTGATCCTTTTGTCTGTAAAAAAAATATCTTTATTCTCAAATTTAATAATGTATAATATACTTAGAGCGTAGAGAATAAATATTAATCAAAGTTAATTCTTTATTGAGCTATCGTCACTAAAAAACAAACAAATCTCAGATAGGTAGGTAGGTACTATAATTCATCAAGAAGAATTAAAGTCTATATGTTCTTTTTTTTCAATTATACTACATTATGGAAATCAGAAATAAAAAAGAAATATTTATTTATTGTCAGAAAAATCCTTCTTTTATTTAAATATTTATGTCTGATGGTGATGACTGAGACATCATTGGCAGTTCTTGCGTAAGCCGGATTGCGTGATTGCAACACCCCCAAAGAAAGAAATTGAATTTGATTATTGTTTAAAAATAAGAACAATAATTATATATAATCTTTGTTTAAATACAATACAATAAGTTAATGCTTTGGACATTGATTGATAGATTAATAATGGGACTCGATTAGATGGGTTTAGATTATGAAACATGTACACTGCTATCTACGTATTTCAGGATAATAATCATCGTGTTTGTTTTGTTAAAAAATGAATGAAAACTCACTATAGTATTTAACTTGAAGAATAAAATAGTTTGGGACTAAATTTATTTATATAACGGTTTGAAAATTCATATTTTAAATATGGTTAAAGGATTTTTGAGGTGTTTCACAGTCAAACAAATAAACCCAAACTTTGAAAACGTAATATAGTTAGGGCTATTCGTCTTTCTTCGGGAACCTACATTAGACTGAGAACAAAGGTAGAACAAATGATATATAAAGGAAATTTGTTTGGGAAGAAGGAAAACTACATGTTTTGTAGTGGATAGCAAGTTAAGTAGGTATCAATGCAATCAAAAAAAAACCACGCCCTGGAGAAGTTGACTAATGTTGGTCCCTATTAGTTATGGCTTATGGCCAACCATCTGAAGTTCACTCTCTCATTGCGGAGTCGAATTGAACTACATTATACTCATCCCAGCCTATATCAATTATTAGATTTAATCAATTTTAGGACCAATCGATTAATATACGAGCAGTTAATATAATAAAAAATCTTACTTTCAGATTTAAAGAACTTCACAGTTAAATTATGAAATAACATAGATATATCTATATATATATATGTATTTTATCAAAGCATTAAAATTGGTATAAAAATATCGCAAGTTTTCCTTTTGCGAGATGAATACAGATGATATTGATGATTTTATTTTTAATATAAAAAATACATGTCACTGGCCAACATCATATAAGCTAGGGACTATTTTCAAGAAGCAATTTGATTAAGAAGCGCATCGAGTAGTTTTCGGCGAATGATTACAGAAAATTAATCTGGGTCGAGCAATGCACTAGCGGTATTAAAAGAAAAAACTAATTACAATTATTAATTATGATTGATTAATTATAACTAAATAAGAATGCAAGCTGTTTTGTTCGTATGTTGATTGTAATGAATAATGAATGTAAGACCAATGTTTGAGAAAAGGTTTTATAAGTCTGACCAAGTTTAAGAGTTAAAATTTCAGATGTTGCAATATTTGTATATGGAGACACATTCAATAGTAGGTATTTTTGATGATATCATCATCTGAATACAAAACAATATGATTTTCTACTTCCGAAGTTGTTATCAGGCATTTTGGAAAGGCATTTTGGAAATAATTTTGGCAGTGCTGAAAAAACCTTCGGATAAGCATTATAATGTTGTTATATTGTAATGAAATAGGATTAAAATTATTTGTAAATAAGTATGTTTATCTCAGCTGTGATTCAGTGTTGTTAAATGATGATCATAGGGTAATTAATTTTAATATGAGTTTGACGCAATTATGTACTTTCTTTCATTCGACTCTATCCCATGCCAACTCTTTCACTTCTCTAAAAGTCCCACATCCAAAAACCAATCATTATCTGGTGGACATTTCTAATCCCGGTCATCACATATTCCTTTTTTTCCAACTCCCTACAAAAATGTATCTCTTGAGGTGAAATGTGATTTGTTTTTTAAACATCTGATTCGTCAATGTTGTATGTTGGCCATCCCGGCTGATATGTCAACGAAGTGCTGATTTGAAAACCTGAAAAAGCCCTCAGCCTATTAATATACTTATTAATATGTTTCACCTAGAACCTACACCATTCTCCCTTAACAAAAATAGACTTCCTGACAACACTTGAAAACGACTTTACAACAAGGTGTGGAAACGAAGTGCATTTTGATGATTTTATCTGTCTAAAAATGTGCTATCTAGGTGGTTTCAGACGGAAATTCTCTTTTGATAAACAACCCAACCAATAGCATGAAATCTCAACGTAATCCCGATTATCTGAACTCTTCTTTAATCCTGAATCTTGCAGAGATTTAACTCTTCTCTCTTACTGTCTAGAGCCTCCACTATTGCAATTCTATCTTCCCATTTCAAAAACCTAAGACAAGACTCCAGAATTAGGGACCAAAGTGTATATTTTGGTGAGAGGTGACTAACAGGAATTCAACTATTCTAGTGGTGACCAAGTTGTTTGTTTATGAAGTAAGTCCAGAAGGAAAATGTGGAAGAGTAACGTAGTGGTCTCTGAGGACTGGAGAATGTGGAGTGGAGTTGTGTAGGTGGTGTGTAGTCAGTACCATGTCGGGCTGGGGCTCGCAGGGGTCGGAGTCGCTGCGCAGCACCCTGGGCCTTCTAGGAAGCGGCATCTCGTCGCCGGGCCATTGCAGGCGCATGTGGCTGACAGGGCCTTCGGACTTGCTGCGCCGGGCCCCTCGACCCCGGGGCCCGCTTCGCTCCTCCGACTGCAACAAGACGCCAATGCCAGGCGCTTTGGCCGACACTCATGCCATCTGCTCCAAGAAGACGCAGGGTTAAATCTAAGTAGGCGAAGACACTAGCGAGGATGAACCGAGCAAAGTGCAGGCTGCGGAGATCCAAATCCACCCGAAACACTCCTTGCATGCATTGCAACATGGATCTCCATTTATTATGCTTACCATTCGAGGAAAAAAATTATCATGCATTTTCGTTAAGTAGAAGAGATCAAATTGAAATCATTAACGAAATTTACAGGAGCATGCGATGATGTGTTTACAGGGAAGGTTATTTTTTTCAAACTTCTTGGGGACACCGATGACAACGTATATATAAGACATTTAATGCTCAATGATATTTATTAGCATAGGCGTTCCAGATACTCCACAGAAAAATTATACAAGCACAAAATGTAGAGCAATTATCACGTTCACTTAAAAAAATGATAATAAAAAAATAAATAACTGGACTCATGTTCATTGAAAGATTTTTTTTAATTTCAAATTTTGACCAAAATTTATTTTTGTTTTCAATTTATTAACATTATATATATTTTTTATTTTAACTTAGAATACGAATATTTCTGTATACTTATTAATATATACAAAAAAGTTTCCAGCATATATATATATTTAATAATTTAATAATACATCACGAAATAAAAATACTTTTTTTAATCATTAAGTAAAAATATAATGTAATAATTAATTATTTTACCTTTTAAAATGAATAAATTATTTTTATTATATTTTTATTATGTACTTATTAATATTTTTGAGATACAGTAGTTTCTCAAGGGGAATAAATAGTTGATTTATTTAAAAACGTGAAAAAACAACTACGTATTCTGCTGAAGGAACTATACCTTAAGAAAAAGATAACAAGTAATGATAATTCATAATGGTCTGATAAAAATATTTATGATCTGTGATTTAAGAACGATTCATGAAAGAGGGTAAAAACAGCTTGAAGTTGTTGTAAATTAGATTTCAAAATATTTATGTGATTTTTTAAGTTGGGTTTCTCTGTTTATCTGGGTACACAATAGTAATCAAATTTTGACCTACTGACTTAATGTTCTTAAAATTTTGCACTCATGTCTATTATAAGTGCTGATAAGAGAATAATAGTTCATCGATTCCAAGAATTAATAGGGGAAAATGCAATTTAAACATTACCGATTTTACAGGTCAGTAATTTTAAATAAATGCATTTTAGATGATGTTTTTGTCTGGTGATAGGTGCGTTTATTGATTTTATTTGGTATCTAAATATTTAAAAAACATACACTATCAGATTCAATTTTTTTTTTAAACGGAATTTTTATTTGAACCCGACAGTTTCGTCAGGTAGAGTGTGGTTTGTCACGTATAGTCGTATTTCTCTCAGCTATACTAAGCTCCAAAGAGGTCTATAATAATAGCTAGTCTATAATAAATTTAAGATATTATAATTATTTAGATAAAAAATAAACTTTACGTTACCAAATTTTGTATAGGGTCTAGCTCAAAAACTAGCCTGAATATCAAAACGAAATTTCAGAGTAGATTCTTTATATTGAGATTAAATTCTGATTAGATTTTGGGTGAAATCTAAACAAAAATTAAGGGGGAGGGGGTTCAAAAAAATCTCATATAAGTCTTAGATCCTTTGATAGATTTGCACGAAATTTTGCATATGCACTCTATACTACCTTTTTTTAATGCAATCGAATGCAAGAAGGGGTGCACCAGTAAAGATGCAGCTCCTATCGATCTCGAAAGACCCTTGCATTACCGAAGAGAAGGGAAAGTTGGTTAAGTGAGAGGGTGTAGACGTAGGTGTCAATGCACTCCGGTTTTGAAGGTTTGATTATAAGTGCTGGGAAAGATGGAGGCTGGGAGAAAGTTCCAGTTCCTTGAAGTCATGGGGATATATGTATTGGCGAATGAAGTGGTCCGGCACTTTTCTAATTTGACCGCGAAAGAGTGTTGGGATTCGGCAAAACGCGTGCTACGTGCAAAGCATGCTTTGGGGGGAATTATTGATTTTATCTTATCAGAGCACCTTCCGTGATAGTATCTATAGAAAAGGGAAAGGGCAGAGACATTTCTTCGATGAGCTAGCGGTGAGGGTAGAATCGTCAATTAGCCTGACGGCTCGTTTCTGAATTGCATCCAGGGCAGCACGAGAATATTTAGAGGCTCCTCTCCATAGATGAGAGCCGTATTCGAGACAGGGGCGGATTTGTGCCTTGTAGATGGTGAGAAGATGTGGGGGCTTGTAAAATCGCTTGGACCTGAATAAGTAGCCAATCATCCTTTCTGCAGATTTCGCCACAGAGGAGATGTGCTCATTCTAAGACAGGTCAGATGCGACAGAGACGCCTAACATGGATAGGCTGTCACACATTTTCAGGGTATTCGAATCAAAGTGAATATCAGGGAAATTTTTATTTTCGCGCCTAGAAATTAGACAACATTGAGTCTTGTTTGTATTAAAGTTAACTAAATTTTGAGAGACCCATTTATTCAGTTTGTCTATGAAAATGACACACTATGTGAAATTGATAGTGGCCAAAAAGAGGGGAAGTCAAAATATTTTCAAACAAATATCGAAGAAAGCTGATATTTACAATAGAATATTAAAAGGTGATATTATTAATTGCTAATGGGCCTAAAATTAAGAGGGGAATAGAATTTATTTATAAATAATTAAAAATTATTTTATTAAATATTGAATATAAGAGAGGGGCCATCGGTATGGTAAAGTCATGTGGATGGCCACATCAGTTTATTGACTTATATTTTGCATCCCTGTCCCGACTATGGGAACGCCTGTAGGGTATGCAACCAGAAGTGAAGTAGGGGAGTATGCAAGCCAGACGGCGCAAGAGGGAGGGAAGCCTTTTAATACGAATTGATGAGAATTAAAAAAACAAAACTAAGATTCAGAGACAATGTTTAATTCAATAGATGATATAGAACAGAGCTTTTTTAAGCTTTCTTCCTTACTAGAAACTTTTCAGTTTCGAAAAGTTCTTCTGTCAGCCTTTCTGTCT
Source organism: Forficula auricularia (assembly GCA_024734495.1). Classification (NCBI taxonomy): domain Eukaryota; kingdom Metazoa; phylum Arthropoda; class Insecta; order Dermaptera; family Forficulidae; genus Forficula; species Forficula auricularia. The sequence continues at coordinate 94,145 of JALMQS010000101.1, read as the reverse complement.
GTATATTTGTAGTGTAATGAAGTTTTATAGAGATAGAATTTTAATATTCTCTATGTGTGTGTATCTGTGTGTGCCATACTTAGTAATATTGGAAATACCCGGTCAAGTCACACTGCATTCCGACTAAAACATTTGCGAGCAAACTTTTTTATGTCCACCCCCACAGTTTCTGTAAAATTTGATCACGACCCATTAATAGATATTAGGCTTAAAACTAAGAGGGGGGGGTTATTTCTTCAATAATTAAAAATTATTTTATTAAATATAAGTGTGTGGCCATGTGTATCGTAATGTAATATATGAAAGCTGCACGTCTCTCATTTAAACCCTTACTAAATTAATATAACTACAGCTATAAAGAATTCCTAAAATAAAAGTCATGTGGATGGCCATATCAGTTTATTTAATACGTGATCATTTTTTTCAGTGAATTCAATATTCTGCTTACCCAGCAAGTCGTGTTGTTTATAAAGAAATTTATAAGAATAGTAATTGAAAAGTTTTTATTTTGCCGAGAGTAGCAGAGTTGTTGATTCATCAAGAGAAACAAAGAGGTTATCCTCTGCTTTTATAATAAATAATATTTATATACAGATATATTTTTTTGATATATATGTGTGTATGTTTATTTGCATCAAGCAGAGGACAACCTCTTTGTTTCTCTTTATAAGAATCTACTCTTATTAAACGAGCAAAAATTGTGTTTTTATTTATTTATATATATATATTTATTTATTTATATATATATTTGTTTGTATATATATTTGTATCTTGGTTCTATTTTGAAAACGACTCTACCGATTTTGATGAAATTCACGGGTTATGGAGTTTTTGGGGTGACAATTCGATCTGCCACGGTCTCATCTTCGACAAAATTGTTTTTGATGGGTTTTTTCATAATCAAATTAATTATTCTCAGCTAGACAAATCCCATTCTTAGGGTTTTAAAAAAAGGTTACTCTTTTCCTTTTGTACCCAGGCAGACAATGGGTCGGGTTAATCCTTTATTCTCAAAGGCCTTGAAGAAGTATTGTGATTGTGGATTTTAACATATTTTGTTCTCCCTAAACGTTAGAAATATTAATAAACGTTTTATAATTGTTTTTATAAAGAACTTTATTTATTTAATAGAATAAAAAATAATCAAGAATTTATTTAAAAATATATTTCGCATAAGCAGGTCTCAATTTTCTGAAAAAAACAACACATTTTGATAGGTTTTATTTATTAACAATTGGATGAATAAAAATGAATCATATGGTTGAATCAAAACAGGTGCAGGAGGCGGGGTGCAGTGGTGGCGGATCCAGGGGTAGGACGAGGTTTCGGGGGTGGGGCCGAGCGGGGTGGAGGTGGGTGGGGGAGGGTACAGTGGGCGAATATTATATATTTTTTAATTTTTTTTAATTTGAAAACGGCTCTCAAATAAAAATCGACATTTTTATCAGAATTTTAAATTAAAAATAATATTAAAATAAAGCTTTGGAGGAAGAATTTACCGAGAATCGCTCGGTGCCTCCAGGTACTAGTATATTGTATGGCAAGAGTGTAAGTGAAATTGAATATTCTCTCTCTCTCTCTCTCTCTCTCTCTATAACGAGTATCGTTTTGTCCCGAGTGCAAAAGGCCATTCCTAGAATAATAGAAATTAAGAAATTAATTTCTAATAGTCTGGAACAGGTTTGAACGTGTATTTAGCTTCCTCGAAATACACCTTAGGCCTAAAGAAAGAGAGATGCTTCTATCCGTGCTCTTTGTAGTTATTTGCATCAATCAGATTCCAATGAAAGAATCGCTCACCCGGAGATTAGATAATAAAAAAGTGAAAACTTTTTAAAGACTCTGTACCTACACTAGATCTATTATTAATAAACTTAAATATAAATTGTTCCTTTATTAACGATAAAAGTAAATAAATATTATATGAAATCTTAACTCATAGTAAATGAATATTTCATATAATATTTATTTACTTTTATCTTTATTAAAGATGTTTCACCTTGTACCAACCCCACAATCCCTATTAATTGTTTCTTTATTAGTATAGTTGCATTTTAGCCACTAGAGCAAGCAGATATTAAAATTTCGTTGCTTAAAATATATAATAAGCTTAATTTTTTTTAACTTTATACTGTATGTCTCTGGACAGGGACTAAGGGGGATACAAATAACATCTACGGCTAGATAACTTTCACTTCTCCCATGAGTTTATGTGGATGAGGCTCATACATTTTTTTCGCTTTTCTTAATGAAACTTGAGCTGTTGTGCATTTGGATGTATCTTTATTAATTAGTTAAATTATTTCCTTATCTCGATTTAATTCCAGTATAGAACATCGAACTTTGAAGATCTTAAATCATTTTTATTATTCTATATTAGTTGGATAACAAGCTGGTATTATGGAGCAAAAAGTATGAGTATCCTATGAAATTAAAATTTATAAGCCACTTTACTTAATTTGGGTTGGTTTCTTTCTAATAACAAGCCATATAATATTTTTACTGGTGCTTACTTATATTGATTGAACCTCCGATGATGGCCATCAAAAAGCCGCTTGAGAGTAAAACGCGAGAGCTAACAGTAATGTCCTATTTAATATCATGAAGGGTGTAATCGAGAAAATCACACGACAATGAAATTTATTATCAAATGTTAAACTTATCAACAACTCAGTATTGTGATCAAATTCCCCTATACAAAAGGAATGAATTTTATCAGATAAGCGCAGATTGAAGGTGTTTTAGAAAAATATAAAGAATATATATATTATCTAGGAAAATAAATAACAGGCACGTAGCCAGAAATTTCTTCCAGGGGGCGGGTAATTGTTGAACTTGAACACATCCAAAAATCAAAGGATAAAACGTTGTTTAAACATTAAGCGTTTTAATTAAGTCTCCTGTTGGTCAATAATTAATATCATTAAAATATAATAAAACTATCTTCTACTTTAGATGCTATTTAAAATAATCCCATCGTTTTCCATTTTAACCGACTTCAAAAAAGGAGGAGGTTCTCAATTCGACTGAAGTTTTTTTTTTTTGTGTCTATGTTACCTGATATCTTCGCCAATTGTGAACTGATTTTGATGCATTGGGTTCAGTATAGTTTCCGATTGGTCCCGTTTTTTTTTCATTGGTATTGGTCCTTTTTTATTGTGTTTGTTCAGGAATAACTTCTTTGTTTATGAACCGATTTGAATGATACTTTCTGCGTTTAGATTAGTATAGCTCCAAGAGAGTCAAGAAACCTAAGTATTTATTTATTTACTTTATGTATGTTCAGCGAGAACATTTTGCCACGTGGACCGATTTCGATGATTCTTTTTTTATTGGAAAGGAGGTATCTTAGGTGTGGTCCCATATTAATTTGGTCAAGTTCTAATGATATGTTCAATGACGAAATAACGTAAATCTCCAATTCTTATGAGCAAATAATCGAAATTATAATAAATAAAATCTTTTATAATAAAAGTCTTAAAAATTTCATTTTAAACCCGCAAACGTTTCGAGAGAATTTATATATTTATGAATTGAATTTTATTATCTTTTTCTGATTCATTCGCCTGGCGCTTTCTCTTACGAGATGCATACACAATATTATCTTAAGTCACTATTAATAACATCACTAAAAAGAGGAAAATAAAAAATTTTATAAAAAATATAAAATCGACTTCAAAAAAATTAAATGCAACAAATAAATAATAAGAGCTCAAAAATCAAATAAAATGCACTAAAAGGTATAAAATAATTATCTAATTTAGTTACAACTAAACGACGAAATATTAAAATGAAATCACTTTTTGAAGTCGGTGCTAAACAAACTATATAAGCGAGCGTACCCGCCAAACGTACTAAGTAAGATCCGTCGAGTTCGATTCATAAAATGTATATGTTTAGCACCGACTTCAAAAAGTGATTTCATTTTAATATTTCGTCGTTTAGTTGTAACTAAATTAGATAATTATTTTATACCCTTTAGTGCATTTTATTTTTATTTTTGAGTTCTTATTATTTTATTTCTTGCATTTAATTTTTTTGAAGTCGTTTTTATTTATTTTTTATTTTTTTTATAAAAATTATTTTATGAAATTGATATATTTATGGGTTCCAGACTCAGGACTTCGTGCACTTTTCAAATGAAAATCAAATTTGCCGTTTGGAGTTACTTGAAGCTGTTCCTTTTCATAAATAGGAAACTCCTGCTTCAAATATTATTCTTCATTACTTTCAAGATGTATTTTAAATTTTGTTGACATGTAAGATTTATGTCAGTAGAAAATAATTCATATGTATTCCTTTCTGTTTTTGGAGTGAAGTGGGACTGAAGATATTGTAAATAAATATATATTATAAAAATAATTGGACAATATGCTTAAAAAAGTATTGCCTTGTAATAAAGTGTTCAAGCTCATTGATCGTTCGTTCTATATTCCGACTGTCTCCCAGGTGTGGGGATAGGATTTAACAAAGCTTCCAATGCATTGTATACTTAGAAAACGTACGTGTCTTGGAAACTTGGAAATCTAATCCCTTAGAAAAAATGTATTACTGTATTATTGGTGGATTATATAAATATAAATAAAGAAATTAGCCTAATATTAATAAGACTTTAAATATCATTAAGGTGGGATGAAATGTTGGGCTTTTTAACCGACTTCAAAAAAGGAGGAGGTTCTCTATTCGATTGAATTTTTTTTTTTTTTTTTTTTTTTGTGCCTATGTTACCTCATATCTCCGCCAATTCTCAACCGATTTTGAAAATTTTTTTTGCATTGGGTCCAGTCTAGCTTCCGATTGGTCCCATTTTTTTTCGTTTTTTTTTCATAGGTATTAGACCTTTTTTATTAGGTTTGTTTAGACCTAACCTCTTTGTTTATGAACCGATTTCGATGGTTCTTTTTTTATCCGATAGGGGTGTCTTGGGGATGGTGCCATATTAATTTGATCAAGTTCTGATGATATGATCACTATTAATAACATCACTAAAAAGAGAAAAATAAAATAATTTTTAAGAAAAAATAAAAACCGACTTCAAAAAATTAAATGCAACAAATAAAATACACTAAAAGGTATAAAATAATTATTATCTTATTTAGTTACAACTAAACGACGAAATATTAACATGAAATTACTTTTTGAAGTTGGTGCCAAACATATACCTTTTATGAATCGCACTCGACGGATCTTACTTAGTACGTTTGGAGGGTATGCTCGCTTATAGGTATAGTTTGTTTGGCACCGACTTCAAAAAGTAATTTCATGTTAATATTTCGTCGTTTAGTTGTAACTAAATAAGATAATAATTATTTTATACCTTTTAGTGTATTTTATTTGTTGCATTTAATTTTTTGAAGTCGGTTTTTATTTTTTTCTTAAAATTATTATCAGATTGATTCTATAAATTATATTTATCATTAAAAATAAATACATAAATAAATTAAATAGGTAGGTATATTTCCTGATAGCACACTTACTCTAGAAGATGTCTTATTGAGCTCTTATTCTTTTAAGATCTCTTTAAGACATCTTCTATGGCAAGTCTGCTCACGTGATAAATACAATTTTTGTAATTGAAAATTTATTGGCTCCATCACATTTTCTAAACATCATAATGAGCAAGCTAGCTGTGACGTCACAGTTGTACAGTTGTACTTTCTAAGAATGCTTCTAAGAAGATTCAAATTAAATAGTCATTCTTAAATACTTTTCTACCAAACCATGTAAAGCTAAAGGAACGAGAGGAATCATGAATTCATCCTTCTAAGGCGTTTCTAGCGAAGTGATTCCATTCGAATTTTAAAATCTCTTAAATAAATGATAAATTATTTATTTATTTATTTGTATTATTATTTGTGTTTTAAATAAGTCAGTAAAAAAATTAAAAGGAAAATGAAAGATAGGAAGGATAGAAGAAGCACTGCCACTATCTGCTCAAATTTATTTGGTTATTTCTCATCGCTAATTAACTTTTAATTGGTAGTCTTGAAAATGAATCTTTTACGATGGGGTAAAATATTTTCATATTGTAATTCTTTTTTAAGCAAGGAATTCGGTCCTCTGATTAGATTAATAAAGAAATTTGGCTTTTTTCTAGATCTTATTCCAGGGGTTCCCAAACTTTTTTCGAGGAGCGGCGCCTTTTTTCAATTAAAAATTTTCCATGTAGAAGTATGTCTAATCGTAAAAGTAATAGATAAAAATAAATAATAATACATTTTTAGCTTCTCACTTTGTTTTTTGTCTAGTTAGCCAATAAATAAATAATATTATAATTTTTAGTTAAATCACAAAAATAAAATCCTCATTACTGGAAATAAATCATTTTTTTAACTAGTAATTAATATTTTTCTTGTTCCCAAACTTTTCCGAGTCGCAGGGCCTTTTTTCAATTAAAATGTTTACATGGCGCCCTATCCTAAGTAAAAGTACATATAGTAGGTATTTTTTTTTTTTTTAAAGAGAGAAGGTTTTTTTTTCCCCTTCCTGGCTTTTGGTCAGAACCATTTAGCCAATCACATTCTTTGTATTATTTTATAATTTTAAATATTTACACTAGCCCTTAGTACAATGGACATATAGTAGGTAATATCAAAACAAATACGGTATTTGGTCTTTCTAAATACTCTGGTATTAGAATCGACAAAAATATCTTGGGAATTAATCATTTATTTATCGATGAAAATCAAAAATATAGACCGACAGAGGGAAATATATTTCAGATTTTTTCAGGGGTGTCAAAGTTAAATTTTTTCTGTTTAATCATAAGTAAGAGATAAAAATTAATAATACATATTTTTCAGCTTCTCACTATGTTTTTTGTCTAGTTAGGCCAAATGTCTTACTTCAATTAATTATGAAGCTTTGCGGGGCACCATTTGGGAACCTCTGTCTTATATCAAATATTCAGGACTTCTGTCTCTCGATGTTATTTTTCCATATTTTCAGTACCTACAAATATTCATTTGTTATCATTTAATTTATATTGCCAAATGGATTTGAGGAAAGCTGCGTTCACGTGGAGCATTCTGTTTTCTTGGTCGCTTTATGGTTAGATTAAACAAGATTATAGTTATGAGACTACTCAGACAAAAAATATTTGCTTTAAAAATTCAATTTTTTAAACTAAGTAATTCCTATCTTATTCCGTTGATATTTTTTTTCTTATTTTATATTCTATGTCTATTGTCTATTAAATCTGAGTAGGCATCATAGAATACAGCTCACATTCGTTCTCAGAATAATTGGAATAAAAATCCAAATAAATTAATATTTGTAAGTCAAAAACCTGACAAGTTGTCACCTGCAGGTAGAATAAACACAATTTACTAGCAACATAAAAAAAATATGTTCCATTAATTAATTGGAGTGAAAATACCTCTAGAATTCAACGTTCGCCTGAAATTTTTTGAAAAGAAATTGAAATGTAACTTAACATGGATTAAGCATGAAAACATTATTTCTAGGAAATTATATTATTTTGATTCAGTCAAGAAGAAATGATATTTTTAATTTAAAAATAATTAAGATAAAAGGTGGGTGACTGGAATTATTTACAATCAAATTAGAATATTAAGAAAACATTTTAGATAGACTCTAGGACCATCTGAGAATCGAATCTGGGTCTCCAGGTATCCGCGGTATGCGGTGGTCTTAACTGCACTCGCACTGGGACGTTCTGAGCATGCGTACTTTGAGATTTTTGAGCAGAAAATCCAAATGAGCATGCTCAGTATGCCCGAGTGTTGTGTGAATGCTTCAAATCAAATACAACACATCTAAAAATCCCGAGAGGGTGAACACAATCCTTCTGACATTGAATAAAATATTATCCTTTTCACCGATAAATGATGTCTTCATTTTCTAATTAAAATTCATAAAATTATCTTTCTTTTGATGCGATGCCTCAAATCCATGGCTTAAATTGGAGATTTTTTTCCAAGCAGGTGCTATCATTAATTGAGAGAGGTGTGATAATTATTTACAAAATTATCTTTCCTAAAAATCCTTTTTACTCAAGCAAGTATGTTTCCATTAGCAGAGATGTTATTAATTCCTATCTACATTAATAGAAAGAAAAAAGTATAGTTAAACAGGTGAAAAATAGTGCAGTATATATGTAGGTATACATTATATAAAGGATACTTTTTTGATTGGTGCAAATTATTAATAATTTTTGTTTTTTTCTTTGATTTCAATTATTATATTTTTGAAATAATAAATATACATTATTAAATAGAAAATTATTTTTTTTCCATATTTTTAAAGTCTTTCAATTATTACCCAACTATCCTGAGTTACATAAATTATGATAATTAATTTTCATTTAAATTTTTTGATTTTAGCCTTGAGGTCTATATGAATAAAGCTAGTTTTATTTTTTTTCTTTAATTTATAAATAAATTCCTTACTTTTTTGCTTTTCGTATTTAGATATATTTAAAATAATTTTAATTCATGATTTATTTTTGTCTCTGTGTGTAAGGATTCAGATATCCACGATAACTCAAGAATAGAAAGTTGTAGAAAGTTCGTTCTGGTATTGTATTTCCAAACCAAAAAAGTGAGGTCCTTTTAAATTTACAACTTCAAGTTCAAGATGCGGAATATCAGAAAAAAATTAAATTGTCATACTAGAGCTATGAAACTGTTCTAATTAATGATGTAATGGAACATGAGTTTTTGTAGAGGGATTGTTAATAAAAGGAATCTCTGGGTAGAGGCTAGATGTAGTTTTCAAGTTAGTTCACATCCATTTGTGTTTAAGAAGACAATTTAAGTTTTTAATTTTCACATGACACTCGTAAGAATCAAGAATGATGAAGAACTGGTAAGAAGGCTTCAAGATTTATCCATTTAGTTTATTTTTATTTTTACTATAAAAGCGTAATATTTCAATAAATATTTTAAACTACACTTGAAGTTTATGGTTTAATCCCACGATAACTAATTTAATTATAAGTTAAAAAATAATCTATATATATTAAACGTTGATATTGCAAATCTAAAAAAGCAAAAAGCGAAAAAATAAATAATGAAAGAAAATTCTCAAATACCAATAGTAAAAAGTAATTTTTTTTCAATTTCACATTTCATTGAATTTTTAGATTGAAATTTTGATATAAGTTAAATCAGAGATTGGAAAATTTAATATAAAAAAAATTCAATTTTATTCATTGGAATGTAAAATTTTCAAATATTTGTAGAACAATAGTTGAAGTGAAACTTGCGAAAATAAAGAATGAAATTAATTTGTATTGTATTTCAATAAATTAAGGATTGTTAGGAAAAAAGAATTAAATTAAAAATAATAAATCTGTAGGTAGATAGATAATTTTCAAAAAATATAAAGTGTCAAAAAAATTTCGAGTCGCGTAGAATAAAATTTGACAGGCTAAAATCTGGCTCCTCAACTATCACCGCAAACACATGATAAAAATTACCATAAAAACGGGCTATAGGTATTACCCATCTGAGGTCAAAAAAATAAGATATTTCAATTGAAAAAGATTCTTAGAGTCGTTTTTGAGCAAATTTCAAAAAAAACCGCTAAAGTAAAGGAATATAGGTATATATATAGGAATATAGGTACCTACTTTCGTCCTCATAGAGTTAAGGTCTCGAGAGTGGAATGCAATGCTTACACTTTTAAAAAATATATTATAAAGTGTACGTAAAAAAAAAAAAAAAATAGACACACCTCCAAAAACAAAAAATATCCAACAACCCCCCCATCTCCCCCCGGTCGGTGGAATAATATAATTTAAATTCGATTAAACATGTTATTTTTCATTTTTATTTTGACACCCCAGTCGCGTGTCGACTCTAATGGTACAATTTTTTTAGTTAAACATATTTAAAGATTGGTGAAAGTAGCTAAGTGTAAGTAATTTTTAGAGAAATTAGTTTGGATGCCATAAAATAAAAATGATTAGATTAGATGAGTGAATGAGTGAATAATAATGTAGAGCAAATTTTAAAAATGTAAAAATAATATATACCTACATTTTTTTAAATTTTTTAAATTTTTTATTACGTTATTAAAACAAAATATGACTGAATAGCTACAGAATACTCGGATATAGGTAAGCTACTCGCAAATGGCAAAATTTTTTATTGAATTCGCAGAGTTTTTAAGGAATTAATCGGTTATAATAAGTAACCAAAGAATAATTAGTCAAAAATGACACTTTTATAAAATTTTCACGATATATGTAAGTATCATAGAGTGATTGAAATCAACTGTGAATTCGTTTCTACCATTTATCTCAAAAGTAAATATAATAATTTACAAATAAAATACACGATGGACGAAGATATTTAGATTCGAGGAGGATGGTCATCGGGGAAAGGATTCTGGACGACTGTGCAGAAAATTAGATCTGGGGAGTAAATCAAACAGCTGAGCCGATCCAAGCCCAATTGCTTGTATCCCCAGAGAGGCGACTTTGAAATTAGAAAAGGGTAGTACTCCAACATTCCTTGTCCAGGGAAGACTTTCTCTAGTTCAGCCATTCAGGGTATAAGATATTTTCCGATAAAGTAGGCGCTGACCCACAATGTAAAATAATAAATCAAAGAGTCTGTTCTCTGTTAATGTAAATAAATACATAATAAATCATATTTTGTGACATTATTTATTTAGGTAAAACAGAAATGGATTTGGTAATCCTAGGTATCAACGCAATGCCTGATGATCAAAGCATAATTTTTGAAATAGTAAAATCGTGTTAAGGCCAAAATAGTATTTGCAGCTTATTAATTATATTTTCAGCTGTTATGTTATATTATGGCCTTAGCTTGCGGGCATCATTTTAGGGTTCCTTTTTAAACTTTTGAATCCAATATTTACGCATCCAGCAAGTTGCTATTGTTCCACATGATATTAAATAGTACCTGTACAAAATTTGATCCAGATAGGACAAAGGGCTTAGATGTTTAATCCCATACCATTTTGGGTAGGTGATTTTTGCAACAATATTTTTTTTCTTTTTTTTTGTGGCCTTGGGAACAATGTCCATTTAGTCAGATCCCAAGTGAAGAATTGAGTGAGACCAAGGAGACTTGGATTGTGTAGGTAATTTTAGTTCTCCAAATTAAAGAGGGGGAAGTTCAGTATTATGTGTATATTCACTTACACCCAGCAGATGACACATTCTTTAAATATTTTAAATTCAGCAGCTATTCTACACTCATCAACAAAAAAAAACTTAGTTTTAATGAAAAAACAAAATATTGAAACATTTTGATTTTTATTAGGTAATAACTTGGAAAAAAAATAAATTTTGGTATCATTTCAATAAATATAATTGGTTTGGTAGTAAAGAACTTGAAAAAGAACAAAAAAAGGTAGAGAAAACAAGTCTTACTTGAAATTGGGATTTATTGGTAAGAAACGTCATTTATTAGTGTGTCCACATCCAGAAAATAAAAAGTGAGGAAGCAAAAATTCAATCATGCTAGAAAATAGAAATAACCGAAAACTAGAAACTGTATTCGAACAATGAACACATATAAGGTAAAATGGGAAGTTCCACTTTAAATTCTTTTTATTCTTATAATTTATAAAGAAATCCAAAGAAATTTGATTTTTGATTGGCTGAGAGAAAATAAATAAATAGAAAATTTTGGCAACATTTTCTCTATTATAAAAGATTCTCTATTTATGATTAACTGCTTAACTGTGTTTGTTTAAATCCCTTATCTGAAGAGCTACCAATTATTAATTTATAAATATATTTTTTGAATCGCGAAAATTTTAATAATGTGTAATTTCCAATCAAGGATAATTTTATTTTATTTGAATTATAAATTGGTATTCATTTTAAATTGAATAATTGAGAAAGAATAGTTTCTCATGTGATTAAAGTAAGATGGCGTTTACTTATTGAGATTCATTTTCTTTGTTATTTTTAAATAAAATTTGAAATATTGTTTGGTTTATGTGACTTAACTAATAATTTTGATATTTTATGTTAATTACCATAGAAATATATTTTGTTGTTGGATCAATGCTTGTTTTCATTTCATATCTGGTTGTAGTATTGTTTTTTTCCACATTTACACTTGAACACTTTTAATGTTCGCTGCATTCAAATTAATCACTCACACTAAGAATTGTTAAGTACGAAATACGTTGTAAAGCCAGATTTCGAAAAAAAAACATTGAAAAAATTGTAATTATTCTTATTTATGTGCAGCCCTCGGAAAATTTTAATTTGTCAATTCGACCCACGGTGCAATTCAGGTTGGTGTTCTATAAATTATATATCGTAACTCTTGGAGACGGTCTCATAAGTAGTTGTGATATTAAAACCGTCAATTAGCTTTCTAATTTTACCTAGGTTCGTCTAATACAAAAAATCTTCCAGATCATCAATTTGACCACATAAGTCTCAACTAAAAAAAATAAAAATAATACTATATACTCAAAATTACACATATTAAATATCGAGAATATTTATAATATTTATAAATTAATAATAAAAAAAAAACACTATCCTTTTCAAAAGTTTTCGAACACCATCAAATAAAAAAAATACAGCAAGAAAAGGATCTTCTTAAGAAATTATTTGTCCAAAAATATAAATCAACTTTTTTTCTAGTAAATTGAAAGTTTTTACCGAGAGTAGCAGAATTTTTATATATTGAAGGAGACAATACAAAGAGTGTGTCTTCTGCTGGAATTATAAATTTTATTTATTTATAACGAAACTATAGTCTCGTTATAAATAAATAAAATTTATAATTCCAGCAAAAGACACACTCTTTTATTGTCTCCTTCAATTTTTTTTTATTATGAAGAGTGCCATAGAAAGTCAATTTGGCACTAGGAGTATGAATTTTAAATGGCGTTTTTTGACGTTAGTTGATACCAGTTGTGCAATGGCATAGTTAGGGAGTTTTCCTAGAGGGGGGCAGCCGATCAGCCTATTAGTCACCACAAGGTTTCAATTTCGGTTAGAGATCAACTAACTTTTTAGTAGAATTGACAAATTTTGGAATTAACGAAATAATTTAATGAAAAATACATCAGTGATGCCTCGGAATAATGGAGTTTCGATTTTTCTAGGGCGGGGGGACAATGAGTTATGTAGAGGGGGGGGGGGGCACTGGCCCCCTTTCCCCACCCCTAACTACGCTCTTGTTTGGAACATCCTTGTTACTTTTTCGCCAGAAAACGAGTCTCTGCCACCCTTGCTACAGCATTCAATAAGGATCACAGTTTTGAAATTAGTGTTGGTAGCTTATCTGAGAACATGTTTATTCAAATATCTATAAGGAGCTTCTCTTAATGAGTGTTTAAACTTTTGAAAAGGATAACATTGTCATTTACTTTGACCCTAAAATATAAAATTGAAAAAAAATCTTCATTGCAGCTTTATTCTAATTATATTTCATCTATGTTGTTAATTTTACTGGTAAAGTTATATTTTAGTAAATATTTTATGATCAAAATTTTAAGTAACTTTCTACAGATTGATGTTTAGTTATATAGTCTAGGTCTGCACTTGAAGCATTACATCTCTGTAGCTCTATCCAGATTTTAAGCAAGTGAGCATGCGTACATCACAATGCACTCCGATGTATGCAGGCAGAGCTACGCAGAAATCTTCAAGTGTGCACCTAGCCATAGACTCTGGTTAAACTACATTACAATTAATTGATGTTCTTTCTAATTCACTCTAAAATTGTTCTTTGATTTAGATTCTTTATAAACATTCCTCGCTACTGGTTATAGAATGGTAGCGAGCAATAGGGAATTTCTAACTAGTAATAGGAGCAGTCTAGGCTACTTACCCGAGCACGTTCCAATTTGGCAGCTGTTTCCAGAGAATCATCGGAACCTCCAATCACAGGTTTGTCTTCAGTCAATGCGAGAAATTCATGTGTCCGATAGGCCAATTCCGGGTGTTTCTTTCTCCGAGGAAGAGCAGGTTCCATACGAGGTCCTAGGAGCAATTAAAATCTTAATAAAAGTCGAATTTCTACACTGTTAGTTAAAAAATTGCATTCAAGTGTAGGGAAATTGTGGAATATCAAATTTATTTCAATTCACTTTGAAATCTATCAGTATCATTTATATATTTCTATTTGAAGATGATTAATCTTTAAATATTTTCATTCATATCTGTGATATAAAAAACAAAACAAAACACTAGCTGTCTTCAGCTCAATCTATCAAGACCATTATATATCGTAATATTTTCTAGTCATAAGTCAATCGTTACATGAATCCAGTTATATATTCCGACCCTAGAAGCTCAATCGGGGTGAGTTGGATTCCGTAGCAAAGAGATCTCGGATGGATTACGGCGAAATCGATTCTAAGTTGACTTGGTGTGTCATCGAGGGTCGGAATATATCTGATAGAGAAAAAAAACAGGAAAAAGCATGTGGCAGAATGAACTTGATTCGATGGCTCTATAAGCTTCCCAAATAATAATAATAAAAAAAATTAATATATAAATATTTTATTAACAGCGGAAAAAATTCACTTATTGTGTAATTAATTTGATCAATAATTCTTTGATACATTTTAAACACCTGTAATTTATAAAGATGCGGCCAAGGAGAGATAACTGCGACTATGAAAATTGTTACAAATTATATATATTGTCATGTCATAAAAAATAATTTAGTGAAATATTTTGGGCTGCGGAAATCTTATCTATTCGAATTTAAGTTCGACAATCAATCTTCAATTGTGTATCATGATCATCGAGTATCAATAATCCTTTCAAAGGCTTCATTTGAGCGAAATAGACGATTTTCTAAGACTCAACACCCCCACGCACTTAAATTGGATACTAACCGAACAAACGCATTCGCCAACTCGTTTATCCCTATGACATCTAGAGACTGGAACTGTCTTCCTTCGACCATCTTCCCAGAAATATAGAACCTTCAATTGTTTCAAGACACACATCTACGAATACCTTCAACTCCGACCCAATTCCTAAATCTCCTTTTATTTCCAAGATACAAAGGTTTACTGCGGACTACAGAGGTTGTATCTTTTTGGTGCAACTTCTTTTTGTATCAGTATCATTATATAAAAAAATACAGTCTTAAGACTGGTTTGACGCAACCTCTTGTATTTTACAAAATACTTAAGAAATCTCATTTCTCCTTAATTGTCGTTGATAAATAGAGGATGAGTTTGTGGATTTTTTTCATAATCAAGCCAGGTACAAATATCGCCTAAAATGGCCATTTTGAGGCTCTCCCACATAGTCATTTTTAAGTGGATTAGATCTAAAGAATTTTAGCTTAATTTTATTTAAGATCTTTCCAGCGATACCTTACACCCTTTGATGTAAAAAAAATATGTAAGCTATCTAATTTATTAATATAGAATGATCTAACCATCTCACTATTTCTTTTTTCAATACTAACTTCATCATTTAGTCTTTTTGTATCAATGTATGATAGAAAGGTATTTCTTTGCTTGTGGTATGAAAAGTGAAATCTGAAAACATTCAACTTCAAGACATGAGCTGCCAAGGCAAGTTTCGGGCTCAAACCGCGCTGCTGGAAGATACTTGTTACTTCAAGTGTTTTAATTATGCCATTTTTCCACTAAAAAAGCTCAATGATTTCTTTTAAATTTGCTTAACTATTACAAATTACCTAGATGATCTTTAAAATGTAAAATTTGTTTTTATTAAAGCTCAGAGCTTCATGTTTATTTAATAATTTAACTACAAAAATATTTCATAATTTTTCATAAATTCTGTAGAAGGTGTTAATTTTATCATCGAACTCAAAAATAAAGAATGATAAATCAAAATTACAAAAAAAAAACAACTAATTTTCTAGGCTAGATTTACGGCCATACTGTTTTTTTTAATTTTGAATCCCCTGGAATCTTCCTAAAATAAAGAAAAATAAGCCTGGAGTGGTCATCTCATCATCATTATCATGTGTATTGATAAATAACATAACATGGATGTCAAAGATATGATTCCCAAATTAAAGAAAATGTTTTAAATAAAACTATTTCTGGGAGTGAGGATGATGAGTTCTATATATGTAAAATGAAGGCAGAACGAAAGACAGTAATTGAAATTGTTCAGTTGAAATAGCTTGTTTACCAGTGTAATGATTCTAAATGTAAAACGTCTGCTGGAGATAAATTTCGCGTGTTTTTGTGACCTGGGTGAGTACTATATAATCCTCAATTCCACCCTTTAAAAATTTATTATAAAAAGTTAAAACAAAATTTTAAAACATGCAATAATCTTTTCCAGTGCACTGATGAAGAGCAGTGGTGTAGCGCTCGAAACGTTGTAAAATATCGATTACGTCTGCCCAAAATAAAGTATTGAATAAAAGTTGGCATTTATTTCAACTTTTTTCCCATAACTTAGCCAATTCATTAAAATAAAATAGGGCCACCAAACACGGTTCTTTTTAAATATAATTAAAAACATTTTCTCTTCTATTTTTTATTATTGTAAAAGAATTTTTAAATTAAAATGTTGATTTGTAAAAAAGCAATTGAATTTACATACCAATTTATTTTAATTAATAATTATGAAAGAAGAAAAAATGATTATAAAATCAAATCAATATGTGAGTGTCCTCTGCTAGATCTGAGATATTTTGCTTAACATGTCAGAAGGGATGTCAACCTTAGGTCGGAATCCAACCAACGTACCCAAAAACTATCCAAAAACAACGTTATAGTTTCAATCAATGATTGGTTAATGAATTTAAAAGCGAATTTCATGTAATTTTCGAAGCCCAAAAATATTTATCTACAAATGTCTCAGTACAAATTACGATTGTATTCGTATTATAATCAATTGACTCACCATCCAGTGTGTCTTCTTCAGCTGATTTTGCAGTATGTAGTTTACTAGATGTTGTTCCTTAAAAAAATTCATTCCTTCATTAAATTAATTTTGTATTCTTTTGAATCTCACAATTTTAAAAATCTTACCAAAGATCTCTTCTATTATAAGCAAAGATTTTTCGACAAGTAATACAATTCTCTAAGAAAATTTACACAAATTAAATATATTATAGAGAAATAAAATATATATTATTTTATTTTTGGTATGTTTTGCAGTTGATACTTTTGCTGGTTATACAGATATTCAGAAAAGGAGTATTTGGAGGTTTATAAATATACAAGGTATTCCAAAAAAAGGTTTCCTTTTTTTATTTCTTTGTTTTATATAATGACAACAAACAAACTACGTAAATAAATTTAATATTCAATTAATAAAGAGAATTGTACATTTCTCTTGGACAAGTGACAAGCGTAAGTAATGCTCAATGAAATACTCAAATGAAAAATGAGAAGGATTCGATTATTTTGCCACTGGATATAGAAATACTATTAAAATGTTATCAGTTGCCACTTGAATGGCTAGTCTGAACATGACAAAGAGAACCATTGAATGATATATGACATTCTTCAAAAAAACATTTCGAGATGGAGATTCAAAATAGAATTTTAAGGACCAATGGAGGAGTGAGTTGAACTCCCACAGGATTCAGGTGTTGACAGATAGCCAATGGAATCAGAAAATACATACATTTCTAACATCCTGATTAGAAGATAGGGTAAAAACATCGAATGAATTGAAAATGTTTCTAAGTTCATTATATATATATAACTATATAATTCGTTTGGGAAGTGAAATAAATAATATACATATGTTGTAGTAAAAACTTGCTTTTAGCAAGAACGGGTTCTTACTAGTTAAAAAGCGTTTCACTGAATACCTTTGTGACAACTAGAGTCCATTGATGTTGATTGAGTTTGATTCAAATGTCAAAAATTAGAAGCAGAGTTGAAGAGGATGTAATTTTTGACATTTTTGTTTTAAACATTTTGAAAATAAACACCCAAAAATGAGACGGAAGGTCAAAAATGAAGATTCTAGACCTTTGAACCAAACTCAACCAGGATCATTAAACTCTAGTTGCCACAAAGGTATTCATTGAAAAGCGTTTTAACTACTAAGAACCCGTTCTTACTAAAAAACGGGTTTTTACTGCAACATATATATGCGCTTCAAAAAAAGTGGAACACTTGAAAAATTCGGATTTTTTCAAAGAAATATCAAAATTTATATTTTTTTATTTAAACTTTTAATACATGTAGAATTATTTTTAAACAATATCACAATGAATAAAATGTTTTAAAGTTGTTAATTGGAAAAAATCCGAATTTTTCAAGTGTTCCACTTCTTTTGAAGCGCAGCATATACATAAATATATAATAAAAAATTCACGTGACGACTCACGTTTAAAAAGCCCCTCCAGCTTGTACGTGTACAAGAATTAATGACTTTGATTGGCTAGCGAGACAAAATCCAATATTGATTCGTTATCCAAGTATGACATTAATTAAAAGGGGGCTCCTCAATTGTCTATATTAATAAACAAAGTTCAGAAATTGTATAGGAAATCAAGAGTGATGGTGAACTGCTAAATCCGAGGTGTTATGGATTATTTTTAATAAGTCAATGTGTTGTGTTTCACTCGACTCATGGTTCTAAATTTTAACATATTTTGATTAGAATATTATGAGGATTTCGATTTTTAAAATATTCAAAAATCGAATGCCAATGGAATGACTATTCGTAATTAAGAAATTTCGGTGAAACAACCCTTCTGATATAACAAAAATAATTCATACTACTTCTGATTTAGTAGTTGGTTATATTTCTTGATTTTCTTTAGAAATTTTTAATCTACTACTATGGACATTTGTATTTTATATTTACCAATTATGTTCATTAATCAAGTATTTTGGCAGGCATTTGGACAGGAAAGTAGCAAATCAAAAAATTCTCATTGATTTACGCGACGTTTCAACAATTTTATTTTGGTTTCATCAGGCGTCTCAATGAATTTTCGTAAATTTTAAGATTTGTCATTTTAATCTTTTTTTTTTAAAAATTAAATAATTGTTCGGGCCATAAAAAGAATCAATTACAATTGAGTTAATTCTGAAATATGTGTACATCTATTATATCTTAAAATTAATCATAATTCATTGAGACGCCTGATGATAAAATTGGTGAAACGTCGCGTCTCGGTAAATCAATGAGAATTTTTTGATTTGCTACTTTTCTGTCCAAATGCCTGCCAACATACTTGATTAATTAAATAATATGGATGCTATGGACTTTAATAATTATATTCATTGTTTTGCAATTTGTAATTTACTTCATAATTTAAAAAAAAGGGTAAAATAATTTGTAAGTTTGATAATATTAATTTTAAATAAATAATCATTTTTATTCGAAATAAAAACAATCTTGACATGAAGGGGATGATATCACAAAACAACTAGGTTAACCTTTTGGGTGGGATGATGGTTATAAAATTAGTCTTAAATAGGAATATTACGTATATTTTTATATTCCTATTGCAACAAATATTTAATTGATTTAATAATATTTTTTTGAAATTTTGAATATTGTGTAAAGTTTTCAAAGAAAAATAAACGCGAAAGCTGCTTGACTCTCGTGTCTCTATTTTTTACTTTATCCAATGCGAAGCATGGGAGAAAGTATTGGAATCGCTCTCGCGGCAAGCGTGACTTCAAAGGGTCCTCAGGTAAAGACTACGGAACCCATAGACTCAATTAAGGTCACAAATTGAAGTATTCAATGAGATTTAATTTTAGCACGTGACGGTTTTGCCAAAAATTACCTGGAATCTCGTCGAGAGGCCAAAAAGTGCCATTTTTTTGGAAGTGCGTGGGGATGGATGGATGTATGTATGTGTGTTATCGTTTTTTTCGTCCACGATTTTTTCCACACCTTTGCGCTGATTGAATTGAAATTGAAAACCTACCATTATTTTAACAAAATGAAGCGCTGATTAGTTTTTGGTACATATCGGTCCACAAACATTAGTACTTTATTTCAGTACTTTTTAGTTATTTCTAAATATCTTGAAAATGACTTAACCAATTTTGATGAAATTTAATATCCCAATTAAGTACATTGGGGACCACAAAAAAGGTTAAATAAAGTTTTTAGTAAAATTATATTTTAAAGTACTTTACTCAAGAACATATTAATATTTCAAATGAATTTGGATAAAGTTTAGCAACGATCCGTTGCAGTTTATTTTAATTTAGACCTGGAAAACATTGAATGTCCTGGCATGGTAAACAAGTTAGTATTATTAATATAACAAAAAACAACAATATTTGTTTTGCTGAGTTAACTTAATTAATTCTTCTATTGTATTGCATAACTGTGATATGAGGGACGACCACTCCTCTATAAGGATTTCCAAACCCCAACTGATCCATAACAGAGATGAAAACCTAAAGGTGGATATTTATGATATAATAAATAAGAATAAGAAGTATTCCGACCAAAGCATTAAATGAATAAAGGAAAAATGTATATATTTTATATGGAATAACATTATGTAATATGATTTATATGACGGTAAATCCCAAACTCTAAATAACTTATTTCTTCGATAAATAAGACCGTTAATAAATATGCAAGAAAAATGATAAATTATGATGTTAATTAATAAACTATAATTTTTTAACTAAAAAGTTCACATTTTAGCAGCACCGGATCTAGGGGGGGGGGGGGGGGGACACATGCCCCCGGCGGCAAATTTCAAGAATCGGCACATTTTGGGAAGCGGGAAATTTTTTGTAATGTAATTTTAAAATACAATGGTGTTAAAATTTAAATGATTTATTCTTGGTGCTATAAAATCATATGATTGCTTATTATAACTATTTTTTATCATACTTTACTTGTTTTATATAGCAATGGGAAGGGGGAGGGGAGCAGCGGCAAATTCAAGCTTGCCCCTCCTGACAAAAGACCTAGATACTGCTCTACATTTTAGTAATTTTTCGAAGTACCTTGGTACATTTTTTACTCAAAACCAATAAATGTATGATAGAAGATGGATAATTACGAAATTGTACATCAGGAAAAAGTTTTAAGATCAAAGAATAACTTTAATTTATCTCTTCTGCCTTCTATGTAATAAAGATGCAAATTTGACAGGGCTGAACAACTCGAACATTTTAAATTAAGTTTGTTTTAGCAATATCAGGAAAACTAAAAATGTTAGATGAGGGTAGTAAAAGACATAATTGTTGTACTGTGAAAGTTTTACAAGGATAGAAGTAGATTACAAAATAGCATTTTAGTTTTTGAGAAATTTACATAGGTTTTATTCATGGATCCGCTTTGATCCATTAACGTGTCTATATACGATAGTTTGCATGAAAAATTTAAATTTATATATTTTGATATTAATTTATATTTCAATTAAAAAAATTAAATTATTATTTTATATGTTAAAAAATATTGAAGAATAAAAATCGAAATTAGAATCAATGGCGTCAATGACCTCAGAGATCAGCTTAAACTCGATTATCCTACTGACTATATATAGTAAGAGTGGTGATGGGGGGGGGGGGTAAGACACTATATAATATAGTACTATATAACAAGACCAAATTGAATGTAGGATGCAAAATGGTGTTATGTATAAATAGCCACACTCTTAATATAGGCCAGGCCCGGATTTAGGATCTATGGACCCCGAGACTGAACCTGCGACAAGGGCCCTACCGGAGAAAATATTTTTTTTTTAGATTAACCTAAAAAAACGCATTTTTAGCAATTATCCAATTAAAAACTTAAAAATAAACGTGCATGACTCTTTATTGTAACCTTGTTAAATATATTTAAAAAATAGTTGAGCCTTTGTGGTGCGGGCCCATAGGCTGCAGCCTGTGCTTAAATCCAGCCCTGCTATAGATATAGTTACTGTATTTGGTTTCAGTTGAAAATATATAGAGACAATTTTTATATGAACAAAAAAGGAATATAAATGGTATTTTTCTCCCAGCATGGCAATATACATACATTTGTAAAAACTAATTAGGATTAAAACTAATGACTTAATATTTCATTTGTTCATTGGAATATTTTCTTTGTAGATTATAAAATGGGAGGAAAGAGTCCAAGCTGATCTCTAACGTCATCTCATTGATTTTAGTTTCAACTATAAATTTTTTATTTATCAACATTTCAACACGAAAAAATAAGTATTCAATATTTTTAATTGAACTAATGATTTTTAAATTCAAATTTATTTGCACACCCATACACACCTTATTCTTTTAATTATAGTCAGGGCTGAGACAACCCCCACTACATAACCCAAGGACTCTCACCATTTCCTTTTTTCAGACCATATCTAGATTAATACAGGCCAAGGGAAATATGAACGTTTGAATAGGAGAGGAGAAAAGAGTCCTTTTTCACTCCTCCAAATAACTATAAATTGAATTCTTTTGAAGAAAAAATGAAGAGTTCTATAATGCCCTCTCCTTGTTCAAGTACGATATTCGCCTCCAGGTCCCTAAGAGATTGCCTGTCACTGATTAAAATGGTTTCTAAGCTGGAGGGAATTGGCAATTTTATCAAGAAAAGATAAAACTTTATATTTAATTTTTTATTTATTTATTAAAATCAGTAAGTATATCTATGTTGGCAATTATAAAAACTAAATAATATAGAGCTGGATTGATAATGAAAATAATATGTGAATAGCAATTTCATTTTGGACAAATGGTGAAAGAGGCATACTATTTATATATACCTATACTTAGCCTTAATATGTTTTTTTGCAGGATGGGACCCTCAGTGTCAACCATTAATTCATCTGTAATTATAAAATGATCAAAGAATTTTTTTCAACAAGTCTTTTTTACAAGCTGTCTTTTTTTGATAACTTTAATTAAAAATATTTAGTTAAATTTAATAGAAAAAAATAAATTAAATAAACTAAAAACAATTCAAATGAAAAATACAAATTAAAAAATTATTGGTCAAACCCACATTTTAATGAAATGTTTGTGATGCCTAAAATATTTATATATTAATTAATTAGGTAAAAAAATTTTTACAGTTTTTCCTTTGATAGTTTCCATGAAATATTTACTAAGGGTTCTATTTATATATCTTCGTCAAAGACTTTAAGCCTTTAATCTTTACCCAACTAAAGTCATTTTGTGTATTTTGATACAATTAGATCTACAAAATGGTCGTTTTGTTTTGTTTGACAGAACGCTTAATCTAATAATTTCCAAGGAACACTGTTTGAGAAACCCTATCTATTTAGTTGTCTCTCTAAAATTAAATTTCCAAACTCATCATTTATTTTCTTGTTATGCGAATTAGATTAATTATTCCATTATTAGAAGTTTCTAGATGTTTGAATTTTGAAGTCATGGTGCTAAAAAAATAAAAATATTTTATTTGTCCGCGTAATTTTATAAGAATTTTATATTTTTTTATTAATGAAATAAGAAAATTGATGAATTTTTTATCACAAATATTCAAATTATATAAAAATAAATAAATAAATAAAAATAATCTAATACCTCACTGGGTGTGTGAATTTTTCTTTATGAGTTTGAAATATTAATCTGAGAATTAAGATAAAATAAAAATCAATTAATTAATGTATATAAAGTAAAAACCATAATCTTTGTTTCTTTAATTATAAAAACTCTGCTATTTTTACCAAATACTACATCATTTTTTTTAGATTTTAATTTATCTCACGTTAGGATAAGAGCGAAGTGTTAAGAAAGAATGTGATTTATCTTTGCAATAAACAGTGGATAGCATAATTATTTTGTGTTTGCTACTTGCAGCGCCATTACCGCATTTAATGAAAATTTCAGTCGTTTTTAAAAAAAAGTTTCATTTTAATCCGCATTATATTGATAAATTTTGTGTTTTTTCACAATAGTATTTATATTAAGAGAGAAAGAATTTAATTTTTAGGACAAAATCTTGGATTTTAGTAGAAATATTTTTAGATTCCGATATCAGAGCAGATTCATCCCCTCAGCAGTTGAACCTGAGAACTAACATGCTTTCCGGTCAGTTAGCTCAACCCTCGAGACAAAAACCTCTCTCTGACACGCAATATATTATATAAGGGAAATTTTTTTTTACTCCATTCTTCTATAACGGAAAATAAAATAAAACTATAGATTTGAACATCTTTTTTTTTGAAAATAGTTGGAATGTTTTTCAAAAAATCAACTCGGGTTAAAAATCAATGTATATTAAAAGAGAAGAATTTAATTTTTAGAACAAAATCTAGGATTTTAGTAGATAGTTACTACTATCTGCCCGGAAACCATGTTAGTTCTCAAGTTCAACTTCTGAGGGGATGAATCCCTTATGATATCGCAATATTAAAATACTTCAACTAAAATCCCAGATTTTGTCCTAAGAATCAAATTCTTTCTCTCTTAATTGGTACATTGGGTTTTAACCCGAGCTGATTTTTGAAAAACCCTCCAAGTATTTTCAAAAACAACATGCTCAAATCTTTATAGTAATATTTATATTTAATTTGTCCATGGGACGGAGGTTTGGCCAACGCTTTTATATAATAATATATATTTTATATATATATATATATATCTGTAAATGTAAATTATTGCAAAACTTAAAATAACTGACAAGGATTTTATGTCCTATTTGAAAATTGTTCAATTGATTTAATTAAAGATGCCATGCAGTAAGGATCGTACTTGGGTAATTACATGGCTAATAAATAAAGGCTTCAATTTTGAAAAGAATAAAGCAAGAGTAAATAATAAAGTATCGTTTAAAGTTAAAATTTCTTGAGGTATTCTTCTTCTTCGAGTGCCATACCCGAAACGGGTGTCGGCCCCTCTCCACATATACCTGTGCTGAGTGTGTTTAGTTGTTTTTACACAGATATACGGGACCTACTTTTTAACGCCGGTTCCGAACGGCTAATTTGGAGAGGTTACTAGGCAATTATACTCTTGGTAGTTTGCCATTACTTTCCAAGGGGAGGCGACTGCAAATATCTATCTACCGAGACTCGGTCTCGAACCAGCGATCTTCGAGTCAGCGAGCAACACTCTACCCACTGACCCACAGTCGCCTCTTCTTGAGGTATTACTTATGAAAAATAAACTAACATTTAGTTAGATTTGTAAAAACAATACAAAAGATACTGAATGAATTTTTCCACCAAAGGGTGTTGAAAAATCTTATTTTCCATTATATTTAGGATTAAGTCCTAAATCTTGGATATTAACAAATATAGCGATACCTGAAGAAAAGCGCTCTTAGCTTAACATGAAAAAGTCTAAGATTAGAATTATTATTATTTTTTTTTATTTATTTAAGTAATTTTAAGTGAAACTCAAATCTTTTTCCCATCCACCGAACCTCAAATCAATAATTCCGTCACTCTTTGGTTTTTCTAGATATTTTTTTCCTTTTTCACGCCCCGATTTGTCCTTTTTGGACTTACCTAGTATTCTCTCCTGGCGGTGACGAAAGTGTAAGCTAATTTTGAGGTTACCTTATTCCGATGTGATGGTAGGATGATTATGTGCCAGGAGAGCCCTTATACCTAAAGACAACACAAAAACCCAGACCAGGGGTCTGCAACCTGTTACTCTTCGACCACATGGCTGCGATTCTTTTCAACACGATTAACAAATAGAAAAGATGACCAATTAATTTTTGAGGCATGGCGATAGCTTTTTAGGAGTCATTAACTAACTCAAGATTTTTACAATCGGAATTTACGTGACTTTGAAATCTTTTATATTTTTGTGATCAGACGTTTTTAAATATGAATGAGATCAAAGTAAATCAAGTCAGCTTAAAGATATAAAACTCGAAAGCTGCTTAAAATTAAAGACTTCTGAATATTCAGAAATCATTAGTGACAACGCCTTGCAATCCAATCTCAGGACTCCCATTAATCTTATAGATTTTCCAAAGACAATTACAACTTCACCATACATTTTATTATTCTTAAATATTCTTGAAGATATTAAAAAAAAATATTAATATACTATTCCCAGATAGCACCAAGATCTAGACGTCTTAAAGATATCTTGCTCATTTTGCTGTCGTCTTTGGAATATGCCTAGAAGAGCATTGAAGGTTCAGCTATCCTACATTTTCTAGATGTACTTCTAGAGCTCTAGAAGAAGATATTCTAGACCAGAGTTTCTCAACATTTTTCTTCAATTTTGTAAGAATGCTATTCAAAAACCTTATTTAAAATAATATGCTTTTAATATTGAAAATACAAGGTATCATATTTTAATTTAAAGATAAAGATAAGTAATATTTACCTAATGAAAAGGCTGAGGTTGTTTTTTTGCCAGTTCAAATAATATGCTTTTAATATTGAAAATACAACCCTAGCAGCACAATGCTTCAAACTATATAGCAACTATACAGTGCCTACATAGATTTCGAGGATCTATAGTTACTATATAGTTTGAAACATTGTGCTACTAGGGAAGGTACCATATTTTAATTTATAGATAAAGATAAGTAATATTTACCTAATGAGAAGTTTGATGTTGTTTTTTTTGCCAGTTCAAATAATATGCTTTCAATATTGAAAATACAAGGTCCCATATTTTAATTTAGAGATAAAGATAAATAATATTTACCTAATGAGAAGGCTGAGGTTGTTTTTTTTGCCAGTTCAAATAATGCTTTTAATATTGAAAATACAAGGTACCATATTTTAATTTAGAGATAAAGATAAGTAATATTTACTTAATAAGAAGGCTGAGGGTGTTTTTTTGCCAGTTCTTCAATAGGTTCTTTAAAACTTTTGAAATTTGGGCGCAGATTAATTCCTCCCTTGAAATACCTTGAGAGGGAATTCCCCCCGGTTGAGAACCACTGTTCTAGACTCTTTCAGAGGGGAGGGCTTAACTCAAATTTGAACCCTAATCATTTAAGCCTTTATGAAGATATCCATAAAGTTCGGGTCGACTGAGAATGTGAAAATTTGAGATAGGTTGACTGACAATGTGAGAATTTGAGGAAAAAGTGTGCAAAATCTTCTGGGTTCAACTAAATTTTGATATAATGTTGTATTATAATTGGAAATAAATGTGTAAAAAAATATTTGATTAATATATCTTGAAGAATATTCTTCATGACATCTCCCTAAGAGCTGTAGAAGACATCTTCGGAAACGTGTGGCAAGATAATAAGATGACAAGGGCTAAAAAGAGCTGAATAAGACATCTTTTAGATCAAGCGTGCTATCTGGAGTTGGATCTTTAATCTAATTAAAATAATTACTTCTTCGACCCACATTTTAATTAAAGTCGTCCCTCGATTTATTAGATACTTTTCATACACTATTTTCTATACACGATAAATAACTCACATTTAGGTACACTAGTTATACGTTATATTATTTTATTTTTCAATAATTGGTGATTACATGATTAATTATTATTAATTATTATTATTATTGTACTTGATGACTCTATTTACACGGTTTCTTCTGCGAGGAACAAATAATTCACTTCAAGTGAAGAATATGTGTATGAGAAAATTAATGGTTTTTTTCGCAGGAAATTTAGATGTTGTTTGATTTTGTATTTCATGTAATATCTTGTGCGATATTCTTGCTATTTTTTGCCGTGTTCAACAAGTCATTTTAAAAGAATTGTAGCTGGGAATGTTGAGTTGAACATTTGTGGTGAAATGGATCTTTGCAGTAAAAAGGTTGCTGACCCCTGAGTAGGCCTTAGTGAACATAGGAAAAATAGAGAGTATGTGCATGAAAATAAAAATTTTAAATTTTCATATTAATCAATAGTTTAACTAATTATCAATAATAATTATTTTTTGTATAGAAAAATATTATAAAAAAAATATATATATATATATATAACCGAAACCAGAATCATTGGAGGAGGTCGATTTAGACACTTTATTCTCATCGGAAGGGATTTCACATGACGATCGTGCCTAACCAGTAAAAGAGAGTTTTAAAAGTGGTGTTTTTCCCCACCATGGGAAATAGTTTTAGAACTAAATAAGATTTGTTGGGGAAAAGATCATTTTAATTGAATCCTTTTTTATTAAATCAAAACAAAATTGTCTAAACCAATCATTGAGATAACAAATCTGGTTTTGGCCACAATTGTTTATTTTTTAACAATAAAAAAATATATCTAGGTATTCAATATTTTTCATTAAGCTACACTTATCCTGAGTAAGTTGATGTTCCTGTTTATTGGATTATTACTCAAATATAGCATAATCAATAGTAAAAGTCATTTTATTACGTTTTATGATTCTCACTTGATTTAGATTGAAACTAGAGAATTTAAAATTGTTATAAAACTATGTAAGCTAAAGCTAGCCAGTTGGGGAAAGTTACCCAGAAAGCCTGTATCAATTGATATTAAAATAAAAAAAAAATAAAAATTGTACTCACACACACTTTTATTATTTGATTTTATTAAAATGTTGGCAATGGATAAGTTTTATAGAACATTTTGAAATAAAAAAAAACATTATGCACAATTAAATTTATTTATAATAAAAAAAAATATACAATGAAAATACAACGACGTTTCTATCACTTCATTTGTGATGTTTTCAAATATAAAAAATACGAACCGAAGCTGATAAGCAAGTAACTGATTTGGCCGTTACATAAAGTGAACAGATGTTTTACAATGGAATGTGGGACATGAATCTGTATGTATATAATTATTTTATTATCATATATCTATTGTAAACCATAATGGAATAAGAGCAGTCATAGATAAAATTAAAACATCAACATAACAAATAAAGATATAATCACTCGTACTTCTCCGATGAAATATGAACTTTTTTCAATAATTCATCATTTTGTGATATGTTATTACAAAATTCCTCACAGGTATTGGAGAAATTGTACTTCACTTGCAAAATAGCTTTCAACGTTTCTAAGCACAGTTCCGTCATTTAATATCTACACCTCGTATAATGGAGCCCCTGATATTTAGACAACTAAATTAGCAGTTCAGTTAAGGGTATGAATACCCTGTATCAGACATCTATTAATAATTTTTCTCTCTCTGTTTTCTAATTAAGCCTGCTATTTAATTGTTTTGTTTTTGTTTGTCATAATATTTTTAATAAGAAATTTAAATAGCTTGGTGCATAATGGATATGTTAATTTTTAAAGGAGGATGAATAAAATTCAATTGGTTCTTTTCAATAATTTTTTATTAATTCAAGTGGTTAATTCAAATATTTCGATAGAACTACGGCATCTCTTCCTCAGTAGAAACCACTATCTCACTCCACTGAGGAAGAGATGCCGTAGTTCTCTCAAAATATTTGGATTGACCACTTGAATTAATAAAAAATTATTGGAAAGAAGCAATTGAATTTTATTCATCCTCCTTTTAAAGAATATTTTACTCCTGTTTCCACCAGTTGGTTATATTTAATACTAGTGCATAATGTTTTTTTTTTTTTTTAGTTCTAATATTATTTTCCAAAAAAATGCCTGTACCTATTCTGATAGGGAATCTAACCCGATAGCCCATGATCCAATTCAGACGTTCTATGAGAGCGGGTAAGTGGTTTCTAAAAAAATCAGAAGAGGCTATATCATCTATCCGATCACAGATCAAATAGATTATTTTTAATTATATGTCAGAAGGACCGTTTTCATCCTCTCAGGAATCAAACCTGGGGGGGGGTAAAAATAGCAATTCGGGCCAATTAGCTACCCTGTGAAATGAATTCTTTTGACTCACCTCACAGGCCAATTTACCCGATTTGCTATATTTAACACTAAGGTTCGAATCCTGAGAGGGTGAAAACAACATTTCTGACATATAATTAAAACTAATATTTAAAAGGATCGTAGGGAGCTGAACCAGAATTGAAATCAAACGCAAAGTTTTTTAATTAAATTGACCAAACGTTTCTTCACTGATTATCGACCTCCTCAGTGGCCCATTTTATAAACTTATTTGTCAGGTTTTAACTACAAGAAAAAACATTCCAAAGAGTTAGCTTAAGAATTTATTGAAAAGAGATTTAATGGTTGATGAAAGATTTTATTCAATTTTGATTTTTTTATATAATTATTATTATAACGAAGAACAATTACAATTGTTTTTTTAATGTTTTATATTGTCTTGATAACAAATTGAATGATTCGGTGAAGACATACTCTTTGGAATGTTTTTTCTTGTAGTCATAACACCTGACAAATAAGTTTATAAAATGGGCCACTGAGGAAGTCCCTATTCAGTAACGAAACGTTTGGCCCATTTAATTAAAAAACTTTGCGTTTGATTTCAATTCTGGTCCAACTCCCTAGGATCCCTCCAAATATTTGATTATGGATACAAGCAATGAAATATTAAAAATAATCCATTTGATCTGAGATCCAATAGCTGATCACCTCTTGTGGATTTTCTTAGAAAGGGCATAGGGGTATAGGCATATACTTAGTCGACCCCGAAAGATAATTTAATGATACTTAGGGTATGTGTAGGTACTAATAAAATAATAAGATCCTGAAAGTTTCAGATCCCTAACTCAATTGCTTTTTGAGAAAAAGCAAAATATGAAAAAAAACAGAAAAAAAATTTCTCAGGATTGACCAAGCCGATTGATCCAAATTTTTAACATGTTTTGGATACTGATAATAGCTTCTAGAAAAAAAACATGAGCTTTATAGGTTAATAAGTTCATTGAAAAAAAAAAATTGTTTTTCTTTCAATTTCAATTCCTAACCATGACACAATCATGACACAATTATGAAACTATTTTTTTTCAAACATCTATTTTCCTATAATACTAGTACCCTTTCAAATTTTGAAAAAAGGTACGCCATAGTAGAATAAAATAAAAACCAATTTTTTATTTTATATATGTTTAAAGCTTTCATTTATTAAAAAAAAAAATGGTTTTTATTTTTTTCTACTATGTGACATACCTTTTTTCAAAATTTGAAAAGGTATTAGTATTATAGGGAAATAGATAAGGTTTAAAAAAAATAGTTTCATAATTGTGCCAAAATCGTATCATGGTCAAAAATTGAAATTAAAAGAAAAACAATTTTTTTCAAGGATCTTATTAGCCTATAAAGAAGATAATTTTTTTCTAGAAGCTATTATTGGTCCCCAAAACATATTAAAAATTTAGATCAATCGGTTCGGTCAATCCTGAGAAATTTTTTTCTATTTTGTACATTTTTTCAAAAACCAATTGAGTTAGGGATCTGAAACTTTGAGGATCCTATTAATTTATTAGTACCTACACCGATGGGTGAACCGCGGCCTAATATGATGTACACCTACTTCCACTTGTACATCCAAATATTTCCAAGTACTTCCAAATATTTCCAAGCACTTCTAAATATTTCCAAGCACTTCCAAATATTTCCAAATACTTCCAAATATTTCCAAGTACTTCCAAATATTTCCAAATATTTCCAAGTAATTCCAAATATTTCCAAGTAATTCCAAATATTTCCAAGTACTTCCAAATATTTCCAAGCACTTTCAAATATTTCCAAGCACTTCCAAATATTCCCAAGTATTACCAAATATTTCCAAGTACTTCCAAATATTTCCATGTAATTCCAAATATTTCCAAGTACTTCCAAATATTTCCAAGTAATTCCAAATATTTCCAAGTAATTCCAAATATTTCCAAGTCCTTCCAAACATTTCCAAGTACTTCCAAAATACTTCCAAAGAGGTGTACACCTACTTCCAATCGCGGATCACCCCTCGACCTACACATACCCTAAGTATCATTAAATTATCTTTCGTGGGCCGACTCAGTATGATTATATCCCTATGGCCTTTAAAGTCTATTTCTATTGAAAATTCGAAATCTCGGTTTATTTAAATCGTTAATATTTTCTTTATTAAATATTGATGGAAGAGGCTCCGGTGCTCTTTAAAAATCGTCCAATATAAGGCAATTAATCTAATCTATATAAAGAGGTTTGGAGGGAGGGTCGGGGGTGTAAGGAGTGAAGGGTTGGTTGACTCACGGGTAGCAGCAGGGGCGTTCGTCGGGGCGGCAGGCGCTGGGGGCGGCGGGGGTGCAGACTGCGGGCCCCTGCGCACCACCTCTTGCCGAGGGCCCGTGTACTCGTGCCATCGGTACGTGCTTCGATACTCCGAATGGAGCTGCAACATCCCAACCACACACATTCAATATCTCAATCATCTCTCTCTCTCTCTCTCTTTTGCTCTCGTTCTTTCAATTCTCAAATTTACATATACAGGAAAATATTAATCAACCAATTAAACAGAGATAAAAGAAGTTTAGTTTGTACTACAAGGGGATTAATTGGGTAATCAATCGATAATGCTTATAAGGGAAAGAGACATTAATGTTAGGGGGAGAAAAAAAGGGATAAAAATGAAAAAAAATGACAAATGAGCCTGGATTAGAGCAGTATCGGTTTTCTTTAATCGTAGATTGATATTAATCTTGACAGAATAAATAGAATTATTCAAGAGATAGACCATTAAAAGGCAGCCAGTAAAAATAAATAAATATAGAAAATTATTAGATGAGTATAATTGGTATTAAAGCTTATACAGGGTGGGGCATAAAGATCTTCCACATTTTGAAGAAGTATAAAAAATAAAAAAATTTAATTAGAAAAAAACCGAATATATTTTTGAAAAGAATATAAAATATATATTTTTTTAATGTGTTTTAAACATTATATCAGAAGAAAAATGGGGGGGGGGGGGGGCGGGGTCAAAAATAAAAATTCTAGCCCTTTCGACCAAACTATGTATATTTGGTTAGTTTCTTGCATTTCTAGCCTTTTGGAGGTCCCCAGAATATGTATACAAAATTTGGTTGAGTTTGGTTGAAAGGGCTAGAATTTTCATTTTTGACCCCAACCCCCCTGCCTGGTAATGTTTAAAACACATTAAAAAAAAAATATGTTCTTTTCAAAAATATATTCAGTTTTTTCTAGTTAAATTTTTTCATTTTTTATACATCTTCAAAATGTGCTTGATCTTTATGCCCCACCCTGTATTTTTGTGATTATATTTATTAAAGGGTATGTTTTCATTAAAATCAGGCATTATTAATTATAGCTATTTATTAATAACAACATTAAATAATACATTATTACTACGACGTTTTTCGATATATATTAAGTATTTTTTAAAAATGTCTATAAGTGGGTTAGTGTGTGTTTTACCAAATATTGTGTACGCTCTAGTTCAAAAACCAATAAAAGTAGAAAAATGAAATTTTATATTGAAATATTTTCTATCGAGATTAGGAGCTTAAATTTTGGTTGAAATCATATCAAAAATTGGGTTTTTAAGAATTTGAACCTTTTTTTGTACGATTTGGACCAAATTTTTCACAGACACTTTTTAGGGCCCTAAGAGAGTAGTTGTATAGAACAGTCATAAGATGGCCACATCTCATATATTAAATATATAGTATATTAGGCCTGACTTTCTTTTTTCCAATCGCTTTTTTCGGGTGATAATTTCTATTTTTTTTTTTTTTTTATTGTGATATTAATCAAATCTTTTAATATCTTGTGATATTAATCAGATCTTTTAATATTCTAGTCGTTAAAAATTATTTGTAAATAAAAAAGTAAAAACAATGAATGTTTTAATTATATTTTTATCTTTGAATTTTTATCATTTCCGAGACATATCCTGCGAGGTCAAATTTAGAACAAACCGAACCAATTATTCTAGTAAAATGAACACAAAAGTTAATTGAAGATTCCACCCTGTCTGGCTACATTGATCTCTTTGCGGTGGCGGAAGAATCCTGTCCGCCCTTTCTTTTCTTTTTATAGACATTACCATGTCATAATGTCTAATGAAATAAGATCAATAGTTCGTTCCTCAAGTTAACCACATTATCAAAAAAGCTCGCATGACTTGGTTTTGTCTCACGCCTTGGTTCATCTTTGGATAGTATCGATTGCTTCAAGTTTGTGTACGTTTCTTTGGTGAAGAGCCAGTTAGAGTATTGTAGTGTGTTATAGAATGGAACCTCCTCTATCAAGTTCAGAACACTCCTTTGGAAAGAGTCCAGCAACATTTTTAAGAATAAGCTTTATACAGTGAAATCCCAATATATCGTATCCCGATATATTGTATATCCCGATAAATCGTAAGAAAGTGCTGGTCCCTTGGAAAAATCTCGTTAATTCATATAAAACAATGCATTTTAGTCCCCTCGGTATAATGTATTTTTTTCCTCTCCAAGATCGACAAAACGTCTCATAATTCGTATTTTTCCGTTGAATTAGAATCGTGTTTTGGGAAAATCTCGTTAATTCGTATAAAACCAATCCCCTCGGTATAACGTATTTTTCGCTCCTAGGTCAATAAAAAGTCTTATAATTCCTATTTTACCGTTGAATTAGAAGAATTTCGTTTGTTAAACTTTCAATATATCGTATTTTTAATTTTTAACCTCGATATATCATAATCTCGATATAGCGAAAATGTCGATATTGCGTAGTTATCATTTGTCCCTTGAAGATATGATATATCGGGATTCTACTGTATTAATATTGATAATATTGGCTAAAACTTACTTAAGGCTGTTACTCGGCAGGCTCTAGTGTTCAAGACACTCGAAAATTCTTCTTTCCCCAATGTTTTTCAAAATGTCTTAAACGTGGGGAAAAGGTGTTTTCAATCATTATTTTTTACTAGGCACGCCGAGTATTTAATTCAAGCAATATTATATTTGCTCATTGTGCTTAAACATGTCAGAAACGTAGAGAAAAATTATTTTTAGTCATGATTTGTTTTCTTCCTGTCTGTGTGTTTGTGTCTCTGCCTGAATTCCAATTGCCACGATAGCCCAAAAATGTTCTTAAAGCTTATTGTTGAGGAAAACTTATTAGATTTTGAGTTCTCTAAATATATTCAGAAATTCCTCGTTCATAAATGGAGAAAATATCATTTTTTTTGTTGATATTTTAAGACCATATCATAACATAGGTATATTCATTTTATATCCTCAAATTTTCTCCCTATATTTTAGGATTCTGATATCCACCATGGTAGTAAGTTTCTTGTAAAATATTTCTATTCTAATTCTAAAATGTTTTCATTTTTTTTCAATGCTGTGAACTGATAAGAATTTAAACTTTCTATCTTAAGAAATTTAGTTCAAAAATGCAAAAAATATCGTTTTGTGTAATTTTTTGTGATTGAGAAACATACAAGTGCTTAAAAAATACATTTTGAATAGTTTATTGCGAGGGGTGAACCGCGATTGGAATTAGGTGTACACTTCTTTGGAATTATGTGGAATTATTTTAGTATTTAAAGTACTCGAATTTTTCGGAAATTTTTGAAATTAAAGTTGAAGTAGAAGTAGGTGTACACGATATTGGGTCGCGGTTCACCCCTCGGTTTATTGTATTTAATTTTTTTCTATCTCCTAGCTTTTATCGACCGCTCAAAGTTGATTCCGATTTATAATTAAATTGCATTTTTACATTTCTAAAATTACCAAAAATGTTATAAACACATTATACCAATGACTACTTAATGTATGCCTTAATTAAAGCACGGCTTTACTCCCTTATGATTCCATTAAATCAGTTTTCACAATTATTAATGTATCGGGAATAAAACCTAGGACACTATAATTAAAAAAAATAGATATAGAATAAATATTTTATTATTTTTATTTAATTTTTTACTAGTCTAACCTCAGTAATATAATATTCATTATAAAATATAAGTTACTTTATTTAATAATAAACAAATAATACCTATTTGCAGTGATTTTTTTAAACTAATATTTATTTATTTGTAGTATTTCCGATTTCAAATTAACTGGTGAGTTTCTTATGAGACCATTGAAAGCATTAATTAGAGGTCAATAATGGTTTTGAATATTTTATCTAACTCATTTCTATATATATATTTATTTAGTGAGATTTATAACAACTTTTAAATCTTTCATTTCTGTGAAAAATCACAAAAACTTCTCTTAATTTTAATTTCAACTCATTTCGCAAAAAATTTATAATTTTTTTTAAGATGGAAAATATATACGAATAAATTGAATGTTTATTTAATTTATCTATATATAATATAAGCAGTTATCATAATTTTTTTCTCATTTTTACTAATTACGTATCTAGGCACTTTAGCTAAAATACTTGTATCTATATCTTAACACATATTTTTAATAAGTGTTTCTGTATCTAGATATATAGACTAAGTTTAATAATCATTTTCGTCAGTATCTAGATATGGGTACGTTAAAATATCTATTACGGCAATGACCTCGACAAGGACCGAAGTTTAAGTCTCAGTGTGTTAAATATTTAAAAAAATGAAAAAATAGACTAGATTTCTACTTTTAAAAATGAACTAAATATCGGCATGATTATTAATTTTCTAGGAATAAATTTTCCTGGCTGCTAGCATAAACTAAATCCTAATTAATTTACTAAAATTATTTTAATATCTAGCTAGATTTACAAGCACAATCAGTAATCTCCAGATTAAAGTTTAAGTCTGTAAGTGTTTTAAAAATTGAATTGATATCGAAAGGCGACATCTCCAATAAAAAGTTTCCAAGTCAGGTTAGTAATCGAGGGAATTGTCAAGGAAATTCCATTTAATCTCTTTGAAAAACAAAAACAGAGTTGTAGGAGGTTCAACTCCTTAATAGGATCACTACAAAACCCACAATATACTTAAGGAAATTTCCCTAGATCAAATTTTAAAGTTTGTTTCTTTAAATGTGAAATATTATATATATAATAGCCCAGATTAATTTGCAGCAATGCTAACCTAATACTGCCGACAGGGGCGCTGATGCCGTCAGTATATTTGTGTTTTGAGTCGAGATAAACATGAAGTACACGTGATTGGCTCAGTTAATCTATAATCGGAGTGGGTGCTCATACTTGAGAACGATCGCAGAATAAGTTGATCGAAGCGTTGTATTTGTATTTATTTGTTTCAATAAATAATTATAATTAATTATGTGTGATTTAAATAAAAATTCAAACTTTAATCAAATTAATCACAAAAATAAAGCTTCAACAGCTTCATTACTAAAAATTAAATATTTTTGATTTAGACTTTGTGTCGAGATAATAATGTATTCATTTGAATTCGAATGGAAATGAAAAACACCAATTGATTTTAAATTAAGAAACATTAAATATATTAAGGAGGCAAATTTAAAATATAATTATCAGTTCGGATTTTAAACTGAAGGGATCGAATCGATTTTCATTAACGAGGCAAATTTGAAATATTTTTTTACAAAATTGAACGACTTAAGACACGCATGCCCGATTTTTTCATGCCAATACTGAGCAGCCTGTCATACAAACAACACCTGATCTCTTTTAAATATTTGGAGCCTTTTATCGATTATCGATCCCAAATTAAAAAAAATGATATAATATAATTCTCCTCCTCACACGATCCCACTTATTTAAATAAATCTATTTCCACACAAAAAATATCACAATGCTGTAGATTATAGGGAAAAGAAAATACTTCCAGATTCATATCTAGAGCCTCATTTCTGTAGCTGTGTCAGGACGAAAATGAGGTGAAACTTTTAAGAGACTATGTATTTTCGGAAGTTTACAGGTATACATTTGGAGTGTGGTTTTTTAAGAGGAATAAAATTTTTGGACCGAGACGCCGCCCGCTAGGACACCAGCCCGGAGGGCCGAGTTTCGAGGGCGTGCCGAAGGCACGCACGAAAAGCTCGTTCTGATTATGTATCTAAATTTCTCTCTTCTTGAGATTATCTACTTTTCGTTTCTTTTACTCTAATCACAGGAATTAACATGGAGAATTATAACTATTATACTTTAATTAGGGGCTAATTGGGGGATCAGTAACAAAACAGAAGAAGGGAAAGAAAGGATTATGACATAAGGCATATGATAAAGAAATGTACATTATCAACTCGAAATACCTCGTCGGCATTTGTATTTTTTAATTTTACTTTTCGTAAATTTTATACTTGAAAATACTTCTCGTATATGTAAATACATACTTAGATACTTACAAAAAGTGTTTTATGTTTTAGTATTTGTTTATATTTTTTCCTGGTTAGATAATTAATATAAATTTATAATAAAGAGACAATATTCAATTTTTCTTTCAGGTCTGTATCTAATTGTTGTTCTAGAACATTCAATCAGAAAGTTTGCGAGTAGAAAATTTATTTCTAATGAAAATGGACTCGAAAATAGACCAGAATGATGATTATTTTTTCAGAAATTTTGAAATCTAAATTTAAGGAATTTTATAACTTTACCATATATTGGGCCACGGGTTGGACAGTGGTTTAAATCGAATGGGATTAAAGATGGATATGAGGAATGATAATTTATTTTTTAAAAGGGTCGCGGATAATAATCCCTGACTATTCATTATTTATTGACATGTAAGAACGTGCAAAGATCTAAAAGACAAGCCCTGACAAGTTTTAGTCCAGGAGAGAAATGATCAATTAATTGTGATTGTTCTAGAAAGTCCAAATTCCTCCTGTACTAGAATGATAAATATATGCTGCTTGTGTCGAGGCTTATAAATTACTGAAATAATAAATATTT
This sequence comes from Forficula auricularia, assembly GCA_024734495.1. Classification (NCBI taxonomy): domain Eukaryota; kingdom Metazoa; phylum Arthropoda; class Insecta; order Dermaptera; family Forficulidae; genus Forficula; species Forficula auricularia. The sequence goes on along the minus strand of JALMQS010000101.1, from coordinate 55,692 downwards.
TAGAAAAAAAAATATGAGAAGAATTTTTAAATATTCATTATTTTATTTTTTTTATCTTATATAATTGAGCTTATAATTTTGCTTTTAGTGAATTTTATTCTTGAAAAAAGCTTTACGTTTTATACAAATGTACATTCATATTTCGAAAAAGGGAATAAATATATCTCTACATATAAATCTTAATGTTTTAAGAAAGTTTAAGATTTTATGTTGGGCCACATTCATTACAGTGCTAGGCCGCATGCGGCCCGCTGATCACGGGTTGGACAGCCCTGATCTATGCTATTGATTGCCCAGTTCATTGACACTCGTTTAAGATTTTGTTTGTTGGAAAGGTTATAAAAAAATTTTGCTAACAGATTTGGGATGTTGAAAGCATTTTACCCATTTCTTCTCGTAATAAAAGATTATTAAGTTCTTATAGAAGTTTCTAAGAAATTGTGTGCTGTTGGCATATTTACAGTCTTCCCAATCACAATCGTGTTGCGTGCATCGGGATTGATTAAGTCCTAAAGAGAGATAGTTGGAGTTCCTACCCTCTTCTCTTCGTTAAAAATGTAATAGCAATACTCTTTAAATTGATTGGGGGGGGGGGGGGGGCTAAAGAGAAACCTTAAGAGTTACGTCTTTTCTTTTCCTAGTAATCAGCTCCCTTTGCATTAACAGTACAAGCAGAAACTAAACAATTATTAAAAAAAAATTTAATTAAGAGTTGGAGTTAAAAAGCTTTTCCCTCTCTTTTTCACATGAAATCATTCTTTGAATGAGTGTACATGTGACATTTCACTCCCATTCACCCACACACTTGTGTCATGGTAACAAATGGACATTTAATAACGATTTTTCAATTCTATTACATTTCATCTGTGGCCACGCATATTAAAAATGTCGGACCAGAATGGCTGTTCTCCTCTGGGCAATATTTAATAAAGATACATTGCAGGGAGGTGACAGTTGGCTGCTTGTGGTACTCCCTGTTTTTACTAAACAGTTGTTCTCATCGCTTTAAACAAGATCGATGGATAGTTGGATGGTTGAACTGCTGTGACTCGGGCGTAATAAATAAAATAAAATAAAGATGCATTGTGGCTTGGGGAGAAAAAGAGTAAGAATAGGGTAATTTGTCAACAGAAGCCAAAAATGCGTACTGGGGATTGAGGGAATTGGAATTATCGCATTCATGTCAAAAAGGAATTCATTCTTAGCTAAACTTACGCTTAGACGAACGATGGGGTCAAGTCAATAATAATTCATGCATTTGTCAGTAGAGCTATTTTGATTTATTATAACTATATTAAAAAAATACTTTTTAAAATGTTTGCTCAAGTCAAATTTTTGCTTATATAATAAGAGTAAATTGAATTAATTTTCTATCTATCTTCACGAGGAATCTTCAGTTTAGCTTACTTGCGGACCAAATCCCCATACCGTTTCTAATTCCAGTTGTAAAGGATGCGTATTGCATTGGTATGATACAGTAGAATTGGTATCAAACACACCACTAGGGGTGTAAAAATAGGCAGGGACGTGCCCATAGGTATGATCGAGTCCCCCCTTTCCCCCTCAAGTGAAATTTGATTCGTAAAATCTTTAATTTAAACAAAAAAATATATTAAATTGAAAGTTTTTGTGCCTAGGGTAGCAGAATTTTTATATATTGAAAGAGACAATAAAAGAGTGTGTCTTCTGGTGGAATTATAAATTTTATTTATTTATAATTTCAGCAAAAGACTCACTCTTTTATTGTCTCCTTCAAAAAATATATAATTACTTACTGAAAATTAACTATTTAAAAGAAAATGGATATTATTAACTTTTACTTTTTTTAATTTAGATTTTATACATTTCTTATATTATAGTTAATTTATTAATTTGTATTCACACTTCCCCTTGGTTCTGTCCCCCCTTTAAACAAAAAGCTGGGTACGCCCTTGAAAATAGGTGTATTTAAACAACACAAGATAAGCTTTTAATAATAAGAGAAACTTCAGCTGAAACCTTCTAGATTAGATATTTTTGATGAGATATTCTCATCAGAATGCAAATGTATTTTTAACACCTTATTCTAGAATCATTTTCAAGGGCAGGTGAAATCATTACAAGATTTCGAATATAGTCAGGTGTGAAAATTTACATTGAAATATACTCTTGGTGTTTTTAGCCAAAACTTATTTTCTGATAAACAACCCAACTTATATAATGTGACTTCGGCATATAAAGATGTTTCACCTTGCACCAATACCAAAATCTCTATTAATTATATAAAAAAATCCTGCAACTCGTTTTCAAGACCATATTTTCATGTTATTAATTAAAAAAACTCTCATTTGTATGTGTTTTTATTGATCAACTTTAAAATTGTTACTTCAAATAAAGGCTCAACATTATTCGTAATTTAGACTTTCCCAAAACGCTTGGTAGGGCAGCTGGTATAAATACTACCTTATAAAATTTTGTATTCATTAATTTGGTACTCCTTTTTGAGTAGTTAATTTGAAAGTATTTTTTGTTTTTTTAAGAAAAGCTAATGGAGATATTGAGGATCCGTTCCGGAAATTTCACTCTTGAGAGATGAACCAAGAATCCAATAAGACTGTAGTAAGGGAGATCTGAAGCAGATGAATTGGAGTCCTTAGCTTTTTCAGAAATATTGTTTTAGGGAGAGGGTGTGTTTGCTTTTGCTTTTAAACTAATGTTAATTAATAATATTTTCATAAACTTTATATCAACAAAAAGAAACAAGCAGAAAATGTTAGTACATATCATGAAAACATTTGTTGATGACCATTGACCATCTCCTAATTTCCGATAAAATTCGATATTGGAAACATGAGACAATGTGAAATTCAATGAAGAATTCAAATGAATAACCATTATAAAAACATATTACGAATACTTTTCGAATTGTTTGACTTTAAAAAAATATTATTGTTGTTTTAGTTCTCGATAAAAGAAAATTATAAGAAATCGTATGTTTCCTAGCATTTGATTCAATCGCGAATCGAATGTAGGTGATTTTTGTCAAATATTAAGTGAAAATAATCTGAACTTATTAGTATTTCTAACTTGAAATAATGAAGTTAAATAAATTTATAATTTTCTCATTAATATATTAAAGAATAATTAACATATTAACGAGAATTGCTTTGATCGCGCTTTTGCAAGATATATATCACGAGACTACTGCTGGTTGAAGCTATTGGAGTCTGCTGAGTCTTAAGTCTGGACCAAGGAGATCCATCCAATTGTCATGCGGGCTAAACGCAAAATGACGTTGGATTATAGCTAGATGGATCATATATCTTTTTCATTCTCTTGGTCCAAACTTAAGACTCAGCAGACTCCAATAGCTTCAACCAGCAGTAGTCTCGCGATATATATCTTGCAAAAAGCGTGATCAAAACAATTCTCGTTAATATGTTAATTATTCTTTAATATATTAATGAGAAAATTATAAATTTATTTAAAATTATAAGAGATTTTAAACGGGATAAATCAAACTTAGCAGTAGCGATTAAAATTAAAATTAATTAAGGCAAGATTATGATTTTAAGTTTTTTGTAAAAAATAACAAAATAAGGAGAGATTTCAAAATAAGAGTAAGTACATAAAATGGGTTAAGGAAGTCAAACAAAATATCTTGGGACTGGAGAGGTCGGAAATAATTATAAAATTGACGTGGTCTAAGTAAAATGATGTTTAATACTTGATCATATCCTCCCTGTATGGTAAAGTAAAAAGAGGTCAGATGATGGGGAAAATCTTTAAACATAGCGAATTGCAGAGGGATATTGTTGAGGGTTGGGTTGAAAAGGAAAGCGGAAACATACGAAGACCTAGATTCATATATTTTTCTCAGATAATGGTGGAAATGGGGTGGAGACCGACAAGAGCGACGACTCGTGGACAGACACATTGATTTTAGATAACGAATTGAGTTCGTTGAAAATGACATGCAAGTGTCTTTTATATGTTCACATAAAAGTTTTTATCCTTTATAGCTTTCATAAAAAGGTGTGACAGCTGCTTACACGTGAACCCTTGCTTTACCCAACCAGTTGTCTTCATCGTTTTAGATAGTTCAAAAATAGATAGATAGTAAAATATTTATCCATGAATATATAATTTTTAGTTATTGTTTTAAATCTATCCATCATGCTTTAACTGAGAAAAAGGTTACATTTTAAATACCATTTTTGGACTTAATAACTATAATTCTAACTACATTTTCATTATATTCTACTATTCGAATAATTAAAAAATAAATATATGCATATTATATACATGGTGAGAAAAAATGAAAAGAAATAGCGAATTCGCACTGCAATGGAGTGAAAAACGCGTGCGTGCTTAAAAATGTACATTGAAGAAGTTGAAGCGCGCATTCGTGATTCGCTCCAGTGCAGTGCTAGTCTAATTCACTAAAAAAAACAAGGAAGTTTTAATTTATGGTATAAACCTAAAAACAAAATAATACTGAAATAAAAGTACCTATGTATATTCGGTATTGGAATTTATTTTTATAAATATAAAATAATTAAATAATATGTCTTCAAATTATTTTTTTAATGAAAGAAATTTGACAGCCGCAAGCCTTTTGAGATTAGCCACCCTATCTTCACCTGAGGCCCTGATCGCCAAGGGGATAAGGCAACGAATCAGGGCTTAGCTCAAAGCTGTCAGACTTTTTCCATTAGAAAATAATTCAAACGAGTTTATGGATTGAAAATATATTTTAAGCGACTATTCTCACAGTATTTCGAAAAATCCATTTAAATAATAATTATGTTAGGCCGTGGATTTTAATGAAGAAAAAATGAGACTATCATCCACCTTAAACCTCCAGCAAGAATCTAAATCATGTCTCCAGCATCAAGCAGAGACTACCCTCTTTGATTTCCTGTCAGCAATTTTCTTTTTTATTTATGTACCCTAGTAGCACAATGTTTCAAACTATTTAGTAACTATATAGCACCTATATAGATTCTCGAAATCTATGTAGGCGCTATATAGTTACTATATAGTTTGAAACATTGTGCTACTAGGGTAATTAACATTTTATCGATAAACAAAATTAAATGATTGAATTATTTGAAATATAATGCAGGGGTTTAATGTATAATATACATATGTATATATTTCAAAAACATATATATTTAAAATTTAGTTTTAAAATAAAATACGTATTGAGAATTCAGGAAATACCTATTAACCTGTCATGAATATTAAAAATAAATTTCAATCAGTCGAATATATATTTACAATTTAAATTCAAAAACAAATTTTAAAAGTCATTATTATCTGTTTGAAAAACTAATTTTAAGTTTATGCAAATAAATGTTAACACTAGAAAGGCGTGAATCATTATATATTATATTTAAATTATGTTTATTTTTTAGTTTATTTTTATATTTGTTAAAAAAAAAAAAATTTGTTCTAACTGAAGAGTGATTTTGAGACAAAATATTTTTGGTATTATTCGGTATTTGGAATAGAGCGTTTTACTTAAGAAAATACAAGTCCAAATTACCACCATTAACTTTAATTAATAGGTATATCAACAACTAGACAATTAAAATTTATTAAATAATTAATTGTATTAATTTTGATAATATCTAAAAATAATACTAAAATTTAAAAAAAGTTTTTATTTAGTGTCTAATCCAAATAAATGAAAAGGTTGAGTGTCTAGCCATTGCATAACATAATTAATAGTCTTTCTAGTGTTAAATTTAAAAATATTTACTCTATGAATAATATAAATACATATTGACTAATACACGCTTTCACTTAACTTATACCATTGTTTAATCCTTAATATCTTGTAAGGATCGCATCCAGCTAGGAAAAGATCAAAGATGATTGATTTGACATTCTCTCATCTGAATACATAATAGTGATATAATTAGAACCCAGTTTTTGGTCAGGATGGAAGCCTCTTTCATCCAGAAAAATATCTCTGGATGAATGAATCTGGTCTTTCTGACTTTTACAATGCATTAGGTATATGTAAAAAGTAAGTAAAATTTCAAGGTAGCTTTCACAAAATAAAACAAATATATGTTTCAAGTTTTATCTCGATATATATATATTGAAATTTTACTTACTTTTTATTAAAATTGTTTCACCTTGAACCGAAACCTAACTCTTTAAAAATTATTAGAAATAAGTAGGTATATCAAAAGAGAATTTTTTACTGAATCCAGATAGATAAGACAATTTTAATTACAACTTTGACACATATTTTTTGAGTCGTTTTCATTCTTTATTATGCTTTCACTCTATTTCTTGTAATGACAGTACTTACTTGAAAATTACTTCAGAATTAGAGGTCGAAACGTTGTGCATTCTGATGATGATGATATCGCGATATAAAATCAGGTTTCAGCTAAAAAATCTCTTTTGATAAACAAATCAACCACGAAAGCATCAAATATACAAATAAGTTAAATTTTTAACTTGGATTTAATAATTCAAAGGACTGTTTTCACAAACTCATGGAAATTATTTTTTCAAAAAAATCTCCATCCTATTAATAATAATTAGCTCGATCATAGTTGGACTTGTTTAGAGAGACAATGATTTGTTCAAAATCTCTGTTGGCAAACTAATAAAAGGTACTGTTTTAATATCTATTAATCCAAAGTATGTTTTAGGTGTAAAGATGGAGACATCGTTAAATTTTATACTCTTTAGGTATGGATGAACATACAATTTTGGACAAAATCTCGGTGTAATATATTTACTAAGTCTTTCGCTGAAGTTTTGGATCCTCAATGGTATCCTTTTACAAAGCTTTTATATTTGTTTTTCCAAAAACAGAAACGTCGAGTCACAAATCAGTGTATGTTTTGTTGGAGGATTTGATATTATACTAGCTAGCCTTTGTAAGTAGCAGACACATGGATGTTTGTGTTTGTTTGTTTTTTTATTATATTTTAAAATTTCCTTTAAATGCATGTATGTATATTAACCGAATGTTTTCTACATTTGATTCGATCACGAATCAAATGTAGGGAATTTTTGTCAAATAATCCGCAGTGGTCTCGTGATAAAATATATTTTTCAAATAAGCGCGGTCGAAACAATTCTCATTGATATATAAATTTATGTATGTATATGTTGCAGTAAAATCGGGTTCTTACTAGTTAAAACGCATTTCACTGAATACCTTTGTGGCAACTTGAATTTACTGATGTTGGTTGAATTTGGTCCAAAAGGTATAGAAACTTCATTTTTGACCTTCCGCCTCATTTTGGGTGTTTATTGTCAAAAATTTTTAAACGAAAATGTCAAAAATTGCATCCGCTACAACTTTGCTTTTTAATGAGGATGTAATTTTTGACATTTTTGTTTAAAAATTAGGCGGGAGCTCAAAAATGAAGATTCTAGACCTTTGGAACAAGCTCAATCAATATCAGTAAATTCTAGTTGGCAGAAACGTATTAAATGAAACCCGTTTTAACTAGTAAGAACCCGTTCTTACTAAAAACGGGGCTTTACTCCAACATATATACTGATTTGTACTACTGTACATATAAGAGAAATTTTAGAATTTAATAAATAAATAAAAAACATTGCTGTCTGCTGCTTTGTATATATTTAGTTAGACGATACTGTTGGAATTAGTGCAAATGTTTTAAGTATTATAGTATACTAGTGGTTAATGTTTGCTCAAATATCTAAGTGAGATTGAAATCCCTTGTGGAATTGTATTTTTGAATTAAATGATTAATGTTTTGTTGGAGGATTTGATATTTAATAAAAAGCCTCCATAAGTAGCGGACACAGAGATGTTTGTGTGTTTTTTAATTATATTTTCAAATTTCCATTATTTGTACTGCAGCCTTTCTGTTTTTGTAAAAAATGTATAGGCCCTGAATAAGGATTTCTGAGTCTGAAAAGTTGAGTGAAAAGTGAATAAATATTATGTACCGAGATTTTGTCCGAAATTTTATTTCCATCTTTATTTAAAAAGTATAATGTAAATAGTTCTGCTTTTAGATCGACACATGTTTAATGGAACTTCATTTCTGTAGCTCATCCTTCGATAGCTCTATTACCGAGTTATATATATATATATATATATATATATATATATATATATATATATATATATATATTTGTTATAGAAAATTACCATCAAAATACAACTACCTACTACAGTTGTGTAAGTTTGATTATAGTTTTATACAATACTAAGAAATTGTTTAAAAATGTTAGTTATGTATTATTTTCCAAATATGTGGCCTCCGTTCTTTTCTAAAACAAATGAATTATATATATATCTCAATGAAAAAGTTACAGCTGAAATCTACTAAATTACGTTTTTTATGGTACTTGATAGGCACTGTTGCTATGTCAAATCAATTGAATTCACTGACAATTTTCACTTTTTCGCATTCTTATCATGATAGAAATGTATAAAAAATGGAGAAAAATCATTTCCAAGCATTATTTTTCTGTCTGCCTGTATGTGTGTCCACAATCACATATGCACTATAATATAAGAACAGAAAATTATAGAAAGTTTATTCTGATGCCGAAATGTTTGAGTTCTAAAAAAAAGAAAACTGATTAGATTTTGGGCTTTCTAGTTATAGGGGGGGGGGGGGGAGTTATAGATTATAAGTGTAGAGTGATAATTATTTTTCCATTTTCCATTTTTTTGATTAAAATTTTCGGCTAAACTTTTGTGATAGCAAGCAAAAATATTTATTTTTTGGCTCGAAAAAATAAAATGAGAAATATTGTTTCTAACTTAATTATTATTTTTTTCCAACTAATATAAAAGAAATATTGCTTCGATATGTGTATCTATAGGACATATTTTTTAATCAATAGCTAAATTTATATTACTTTTTTAATTGACTATATTTCTCAAACAACATTGAAAAAAATGTTGTGGTCAGCAGCCCCCAAAGGCAGTCGATTTACTCCCTGAGGCGTCCATGGAATCAGTTTTGGCAATTACTTAGGGATTGGGAACAGAACCTGAGAGCCGACTGGGAGCTATGCAGTTTATTTTAAAAATCAATGATAAATAATCAGAGATAAAGTTTTGTTTTAAACATAATATATTCATTAAAATTAGAATTCGGTTTATTGTGAGAGCCCTAAAAATACTCATCTGTATTTTTGGCATAAAATAATATTGTCAAAATATTTTTTTTTTTTTTTAATACAAATTAATTAACGAGTTAAGCTTCTGATGAAGACGAATTTTTTTAAAGATATCAAAATTTAAGGCATTTAATATAATTAAGTTTTTTTTAATTCACCCCCTAGAAATATAATAAAGTGAACTGACCAAATATTTTCTTAAATAAATTGGATTTTGAGATCTATGTATGCCTCGAAATCAAAAAAATATTATAATTAATTATATTAAATTCTTGGTGGAAAGCAAATCACATTTGTAATTTGTATATTGGAAATAAATAACTTGATTAAACACAAGAGAAACAAAGAGATTAAATCTGCTTCGATGCAAATAAACACAGTACAACATATATACATCAAGATGATATGTCTGTATATATATACACATTTATCTATGTTTGAGACTATAGTTTCGGAAGACCTGTCTATCACCAGTCTTTCTTCATTCGCAAACGTTTTTCATGGAGACAAATAGTCATATGGATATTGAAAACTTGCGGTAAAATTCTTCGTCAATCGGAAAGCTAAAGCAAACTAATAAAGTTTTTATTAGTTGCTAGCTTTCCAGTGACGAAGGAACACCAAGTTTTCAATATCCATATGATATTGACTCCATGAAAAACATTTATAATTGAAGAAAGACTGATGATGAAGACCAAGCCTTCGAAACCATAGTCTCAAACAAATGGATCATTATATATATACAGCATATATCATCTTGATATATATGTGTATATGTTTATTTGCATCAAGCAGAAGACAATCTCTTTGTTTCTCTTTGTGAATCAACAACTCTGCTACTCTCGGCAAAACACAAAACTTTTCAACTAATTTGACAAATGAAAATAAATATTCCAGTATATATGTATAGGTATAAATGAAAAAAATACAAATATTTTATAAAAAAAAAAAACAATCCAAAACACGTTTATTAAAAAGCCAAACGTTTTGGGAGAATTTCTCCCTTTTTCAATGGTCAAATTTTTTCAGAAAAAGAAAAAAGAATAAAAGTTGCTTTCTCTAGAATTTAGAAACCAACACTAAGATATTAAATATTTTTATAAATAGACAATTGTACAGATTGTCTTGGTGACCAGATTACCTTTAAATAAAAATAAAAATATTTATGAAAAATTATTTTTCTCTAAAATTTGTTTATAAACATTCGAAAAACAATCCATATCTGACCTTTTATTAATCGAATTTTTGTTATTTAAAATTTCGATCATTTCCAAAATTAATCTTTTTTCCAAGTTATATTCTTTATCTAAAATTAGAAAAGTCAAAATTGTGTTTAAGGATTGCTTTTTATAAAATATTTGTATTTTTTCATTTATATAAAGAATCAATAATTTTTTGTTTTCTATGTATAGGTATATGTTTATTTGCATCATATATCCTTATAAATCAACAACTTTGCTACTCTTGACAAACTAAATATTTACAATTTAACAAGAAACGTGATCACAATTGGACCAGCCCTTTAAGAGTCAAAAGGCCGTATATAAATATATACCTACCAACATTCGCGCCATACACATAATACTACTCTTTTATAGTCGGGGCTTAAAAAAATACTCGCCTTTACGTGGGATTAACAAGAGAGATATTTGAAATGCTTTTTGTTATTTTAAAATTATTCGTCGCGTATTTTCTTTTTTATTATTATTATTTTTTTTTATTCCCCCCTTTTTTTATTTCAGTTGGAGAAAGCTTAAATATTCTAGCGACTCTACAGGCTCAGCATATTCATGCGAATGCAAAATTAATTTTCTTTGTTCTGAGTTAATAAGAAAATGTTTCATCCCCTCTCTTGTTTGTTATGCTCGAGAGCTATTGATTCTACAATTGAATAATTGAAACTTAGCAGATATTATTACGAAAGCGTTTAAAGGGTTAGTTTGCGAGAGAAGCAATTTACAAGAATAAGACAAACAGTGTGTCCTTTCTTAAAGTTTAATATAGAATAGAATTTTATTGTAGAATTCAAAATGACATTTCAAGTTTAAAGATTTGAACAAATATTCTTCAAAAACAAATTTCGAATTTCTTCCGCCTCTCAAATTTGTATATCATCACAAATGAAAGATCAAACATCGAAAACCCATCCTCCATAACCTTAATACTTTTTTTTTAATGATAGTCATGCGAGAAAGAGCTACAACCAGAAAGTGGAGCCCCTAAATAAAGGCCTGGATTGGCCCATCCATCGTAAAAATAATAAGAGAGAGAGATTTTATGTGCTAGGTCGGACGCGAAGGTAGATGTGGATGCAGGTTTTAAACAATGAAGGTTATAGTTCTCAGGATACACCATGATAGTATCTATAGTATAGGGAAAGGGCAAAAACTGTTCTCTGGTGAGGCAGGTTATTGAGTTTGGGTGTCCCATAAGGTTATTACTCTCTTATGAATTGCATCTAGCGTGGCTCGAGAACGCATAATTCGAGATATGTGCGAATAGGAGACCTATATAGGATAAGAATTGATTGTGCATAAAATAGCGTTTCAACTTGTAGCGAAAACCAAGCTTGCACGCAGACAGCTTTAGCGAAGTGATTCTGTCATACCAATCATCAGACCCCAGAGTAACGTTCAACATTGATATATTATCACTGATTTCCAGTAAGTTAGAATAGTCTGGAAGGTCCCTTTAAACGTGCCTAGAGATTAAGGAACATTTGTTTTGACTGCATTAAAATTAACAAAGGTTTGAGAAGTTTAACTCCTGCATTGTGCAAATATGATTTTATGGGCTGGGTTTAGGTCGAAGGTGACTGTGGATGCGGGCCTTGAACAGATAAAAATTATATTTTCTGCATTTTTGAAACGGAATTTCTAAAGGTAGAGTTCCCAAAATCTAAATAGTTTTACGCATTGGAAATACAAACTTGTTGGCCTAAGGATAAACGTTCTACGACTTTTTGTTCCTGAGTTATAGTGGGTATTTTAAAATAGGCAGACACACAGAAGGACCACTTTCGAGCTCGCTCACATCGAAATATATTTAAAAAATTAAATATAATTCCAATTAAATATTTTTTCAAGGAATACCTTACACTCGATGATGATCTCTTATAAAATTTGACTGTCTCCAAATTAATCATTCGATTAAAATTTTAATATAATTTTTGATTTGTATGAAAGAAACGAAAGAATAGATTACTAACATTGTTCAAATTTTCTTTTTCAGGTATGAGTGCGCCAAGTTGTTTTTAGTAAGAAAACAGTTCAGGGCATATTTTCCACCTTCATAGCTACGCTTCTCATTAAACTACTAGCATGGAAATTATATATACAGCTAAGTCTTATTTCATCATAATGTGAAAATTTCAAAGTTGAATCTCACGCTATTTCTGAGATAGCAGTCCCTAAAAATAGCAAATCAGTTGACCTCTGCATAATCTTTATTAAATGTATTTTAATTGTTTTCTAGACTAACAGAATTTCGGATTTAGATTTTATGCATTTGAAAACTTAAAACTTCAAAAATGAAAGACACATAAATATACATATAGCGGAATTTGTCCTCTTCATCAAATAAAAAATTGAAAGTGGAAGTAAATATAAAGTATTTTTGAAAATCTGACAATATTATAAATTATTTAAAGATAAAGAGTATTTTAATTTAATAATAATTACGAAAAAATATATTTTCAAAAATTCTGGATAAATTTTTGATATTTTACGATCAACCCTTAAAACTTACTTCTTTGTCTTTAAGATGACAGTTCTGACGGCTTGCGCTTCAATGAGGATCGTGATTCAAAGAAGTTAATGCTATTTTAAATTAAAGAGCTTATACTCAGCTTAAAGCTAATGATTCAATTATCAAGTATTCAAAAGAAAAGAAAATCAACTTAATTATTTTAGAGAAATTCGATAGATAAATTAGAATTAGATATGGATTATATCCTATAAGAAAATTTAAGACGTTCAAATAAAGATTACACAGATCTGCGAAATTCAACTTTTGAAAAGTTTCTGCTATTATTGATTAATATTCTGGATCCTACACCCAAATACAGTAGAAATAGTCCTAAACAAATAAATTATATACCATATATATATATATACCAGTGTCCTGGGGTCCATGGATGCTGTGGATGCGGGACATCCCCAATTTTCAAATTAATACCCGTTATTTCAAATATGTCTATAAAAAACATTTTTTTGTTTTGAAAAGTATATTGGTTCTCGAAATGAAATAAAATTGTTCCACAGTTTCAAGGGGCAATTAAAAAAAACGATTTTTCCGAAAAGAGTGCTGATAGAAGGGTTTGAAGTCCCTGCCTGGCATATCTTCCAGTTCTAGCATCTCAAAGACAAGTTCAGACGAGTTATAGTCGAAAATAAAAATTGTTCTCGCTGAGGAAATATTAAAATAGAAATAATACAAAAAAGGAATAAATAAAGATGATTCGTGAATCTTTGGACTAATCCATTTCTAAGAACCTCAATATATAAGATCGGAAATAACTAAGAGTGCTATAGACAAGTCATAGCTTGCTTATAGCAATAGAATTAGGAGAAATTTAAAATTTTCTTATAAGACAGGCTGATTCATTGTGGAAGATAGTCCATTTCCATCTCAAGGTCTGTGGAGTTTAAGTACACAAAATAATTAATTTCTGACTCCTACCCTCACTCACACAAAGAAGTATCCGCTTTGGGCGAAGCGTCCCGAAATATATTTTTTAAAAATCTAATGTTAAATTTGAAAAATAACGAAAATGATGCCGTATTTGATGAAATTTGCAAAAAAAGCGAAGATTAAAATAAAATTTCAAAAAATGAAGGGTACTTTTTTGGACAGCATCCCCTGGTTGAAAAGTCAACTAACCTGCCACTGATATATACATATTTATATATGGTATATATATGTATGTCTATTTGCATCAATTAGAGGACAACCTCATTTATTTCTCTTTATGTTATTATGGTATTCATTAAATGTTTATTAATATATTTTATTTCTCCATTCTGACAACGATAGGTATGGGCGAGAGAAGATAAGCATCCTATATTATAATATTTCAAAAGAATCATGATAATTATCCTAATTGCAGAATGATGATACGTCAATGAATTAATGGAATGGAATATGAAATAAATGATGAGTTGAAATTATCAATCATTTATCAAAAAATAATTATAAAAAACATATTCAATGATATTTTGATTTGTTAATGAATATCAGACAGAACGCAAAAGCGAATGTGAGAGAATTTGTTTGTTTTTTATATTTTTCTCGATTTATATGGAACATGGCTTTTTAAAATATTAATGGACTCACATTATTATTATTATTATATATACCCATCCGCAAGTGAAATAATTATAAAATGATTTTCTTTTTTTATGTTGAATATATACTGTATTCATTGATCTTCTTTTCCTATACATTGTATTAATGTCCCTGTAGATGAAGAACGAATATTTCCCGAAACATTGTCATTACGAAGAAAAAAATTTATAAAAATTTATTGAATAGTAATAGTAATTTAAATACTTTAAATTTTCATTTAATTAAAAATCAAGAAGGTTGCTAGAAAGAAGAGCTTTAAGATATGGTTTATTATTATATTAATTATTATTTGCTTTATTTCTAAATTTTTCAATTAAAATTTTTTTTTGAGAATAATATAATCGTCCAATTACATTTTAATTAAAAAATATTGAAAAGTTGTTCTAAGTTGTCGAATTTTTTTGCCCGCCAGGAAATAAGTATTATATTATTATTATTATTATTATTATTTTGTTAAGGGAGAGATTTATGTAGGTTCTTGGTGAAACATATTAAACAAAGTAAAGAAAAAGTGTCCTTTGTGAACTCCTGAAGACGGTCTTATACCCCGAAATATAGAGTCGTGCTAAACAAGCATCTGATCTTTTATTTATGTGAAACCTACATAGAATTTTTTTATTTTAAACTTTAAAAAGTTTTTAAAAAACATTTCAAAAATTTTCTTTATTTTATATTATATTATTGTTTAATTTTTGGCTTTAATATGGATCTCAGGATTGAAACAAAATGGGCATGGTTAGTTTTTGAATATTTGACCGTCTGGCCTATGTACTTTTTACATCGTCTTCTCAATGATAGCTATCGGAATTTATTTGTATGATATAAAATAAATTTGAAGGAGTTATAACGCCCTACCTCATCTAGAATTGATATACCCCTTCAGGGTATGCAATAAGCATAACCAATAGCTTTTCAAATTACATCAATGTACAGATGTACACGTTAAATAATTTTTGTTTTCTTTTTTAAATTGCCAGGGTCAGTGATTCGCAATACAAACGGAAGGAAAATTGCCAATGTATATACATACTTCATATGACAATAAAAACAAAATGACAAGACCCGCTTACTGGCAGGGGAATATTTATATTTGGCTTAGCGAAACCGAGCTGTCAATTTTTCACGAACTAATAAACTAATAGTACTTTTGATTTATATTAAAATATGTCTATACGTATGATATATTAATATAGAGAGTATTTCAAAATAACACTACACTTTAATAAGAAGGCTAAAATAACCAAAAAAAAACATAAATAGATTTACCATACGTCTTGATTTGACAGGGACTGTTCCGGTTCAAAGGTATGGTTCAGGTGTCCCAGTCATTTTGTCCCGTTTTTTTGGAAAAAATTATTAAGTGCTGCCACGGCAAAGTTAATTGTGAATTTAATTTTAAAGTGGATTTCTCGACGCGATTAAAAATACAAAGAAATAGAAGAAAAAATAAAAACTTTTTCAAGAATCGGCACGCTTGCTAGTTAGAACCGCAAGAAGAAATTTATTTTGTATATTTTTTTCTGAATTTTAATGAAGTCCAATTGAATATTCTCTCTCTATGACGAGTATCGTTTGGTCCGAGTGCAAAAGGCCATTCCTAGAATAATAGAAATTAATAAATTAATCTCTAATAGTCTGAAACAGGTCTGGACTTGTATTTGTCATCTTTTCAATACACCTTAGTTCTAAAGAAAGTGAGATTATTCTATCCATGCTCTTTGTCGTTATTTTCATCGATCAGATTCTAATGAAAGAATCGCTCTCCAGTACATTAAATAATAAAATAGTGAAAAAATTTTCAAGACTAGAGCTGACCTAATTTTTAATAAACAGAAATATAAATTCTTCATTTATGGCTATACTATAATATAACATCCTCTTAAAATCTCGATAGAATAATTCAAAAATTATTTTCTGCCTTTTGAACCAGACATTCCAAAATCTAATCAGTACTATGTATTGATACATACAAACTTTATGACTTTCCGTTCTTGAGCTATCGTGGGTATCGGAATTCAGGCACACAAAGGGAAAAAAATCATAGTTTAAAAATATTATTTTCCACGTATTAGAGATTTTAAAGCACAATGAGTACACATTTATTTTTATGTGTGATTTAATTCTAGGGCCCCTTGGGAGGAGAGTAATTTTTAACCTGACTTCAAGCTAGTGATATACATTAATAGTTTAGCTCAGTTAAGAGTAATTAAAAATCATTACTACTTAATTGTTTTTCTTTGTTAACTACATCACAAAAAAAGACTAACTTTTGGAATCATAAATACTTTGCTGAATTTAATTCTCTCTTTGTAAAATCAAAGAAAAGTTGCTCATTTTTTTATTTCAAATAAACTCTTTAAACTGTCCTGGATTGAGAAAAAAATATTATGGTAAGTCTACATATAAACAAATGCCTCTAATTAATTAATCAACGATATATTAAAAGTTAAAGATATACACAAATCTAAAAGTAGATTGGTTCACTGAAAATACCGTGTAAATTAAAATAGTTAACTTAGTAAATTTTACAATTCTGAGTCTTGGAAAATCTCTAGTTAACTAAATTTAATTGAAAAGTTTTTGTTTTGCCGAGAATAGCAGAGTTGTTGATTCACAAAGAGAAACAATGAAGTTGTCCTCTGCTTGGTGCAAATAACTATAGTCTCAAAAAATAAATAATATATATATACAGATATATCATTTCGATATATATGTGTGTATGTTTATTTGCATCAAGCAGAGGACAACCTCTTTGTTTCTCTTTGTTAACTAAATTTCTTAATTTTAATATATATATCTACTAATATTTGTAAAGGACTATTTGTAGATCTTAAAATAAAAAAACAATTAATTAATAATTAAATTGAAAAATACCTGTTAATTTGTTTGTTCTGTTATGATAACAAAAATATTAAAATATCATTAAAATAAATAGAAATATGAAGTTTTTAGGACTAATTTCTTGACTTGTCGTAGGTATTTCAATTCAGATACAGAGACAAACATAAATACACATGGATGAAAATTATTTTTCTTCACTTTTCAGACATTTTCAAAAAAATAAAATTATGAGAGTATTAGTAGTTTTATTATTCAAAATATTTTGGTTCTATCTATACTGATGGTATAAACTTATTTGGAAAAAATAAGCTTTTTTATCAGGCCAAATTGTATTAAATACGTTTTCCAGTAACTAAATAAAAATTGCATTATTTTAATAAAGAGTTTGTGATTTTATGCTGGGCCCGCGGTCTATGAGAGGACAGCCCTCTCTTTCCTAATTTTAATATAAAATAATATTTGTAAAGAACTCTTTATAGGTATTAAAATAAAAAAAAACAATCAATTAATATTTAAATTGAAAAAAAACAACAACTGTTAAATTATTTAATCTTTTATGATAACAAAAAAATTAAAATATCAATCAAATTCATACATACATTCGTTCAGTTTTCCTTTTCAAAAATAATAAAATAATTTCTAGATTGAATGTAATGGAAGGTAGTGGGGAAAGAAAAAATTAACACATATCAAATAAGGTGTAATTTATTGGAATCCTTCCTCCTTTCCTTTCAAACCGACGTTTCGGAGGATTTTTCCCTCCTTCTTTAGGGTTTCAAAGGGTCAATGAATGAAACAAATTAAAGTTTCTACCAGTCCGTCTCTCTCCAGAGAAAATTTCGTTGCAAAAAAATAATTTCTAGATATTTAGAATTAACATCAGAAATTATTGAATATATTACATAATTTTCGCGGTTCAATTACTTTAAAAAATGTACAAATATTTTAAAATCAGAACTTACTTTTTAGTACTTTTCTTTTTTTATCGGAATCCAGTTACACAAAAAGACAGAAAAAATCATGGTTGAAAATGATTTTACTCCACTTTTCATACATTTCTATATACAATGAGCAAAAAAGAATTTTGAGTGAATTTAGTACTAGAACCGCCTGCCGGGCGTCTTTAGTAATTTCAGCAATTATATTCTTCAAAACTTTTTAGCAGATTTTCTAATTTCTTCTATATAGTTTGATGGGATAAACTTATTTTAGAAAAATCACCCTTTTTAACTGACTTCAAAAAAGGAGGAGGTTCTCTATTCGACTGAATTTTTTTTTTGTGCCTATGTTACCTCATATCTCCGCCAATTGTCAACCGATTTTGAAAAAAAATTTTGCATTGGGTCCAGTCTAGCTTCCGATTGGTCCCATTTTTTTCGATTTTTTTTCATAGGTATTAGACCTTTTTTATTAGGTTTGTTTAGACCTAACCTCTTTGTTTATAAACCGATTTCGATGGTTCTTTTTTTATCCGAAAGGGGGTGTCTTAGGGATGGTGTCATATTAATTTGGTCAAGTTCTGATGATATGATCACTATTAATAACATCACTAAAAAGAGAAAAATAAAAATAATTTTTAAGAAAAAAATAAAAACCGACTTCAAAAAATTAAATGCAACAAATAAAATACACTAAAAGGTATAAAATAATTATTATCTTATTTAGTTACAACTAAACGGCGAAATATTAACATGAAATTACTTTTTGAAGTTGGTGCCAAACATATACATTTTATGAATCGCACTCGACGGATCTTACGTAGTACGTTGGGCGGGTACGATCGCTTATATAAGTTTGTTTGTCACCGACTTCAAAAGTAATTTCATGTTAATATTTCGCCGTTTAGTTGTAACTAAATAAGATAATAATTATTTTATACCTTTTAATGCATTTTATTTGTTGCGTTGATTTTTTGAAGTCGGTTTTTATTTTTTCTTAAAAATTATTATCAGGCGCAAATTGTATTAATTCCGTTTTTCCAGCAAGTACATAGTAATCTTATTGTTTTAAAAAAGTTTATTATATTTTAACTCGGGCCGCATTTATTCCAGTGGTGTGTTTTTAATATGATAATGATGAGAGAAGGAGTTACACCAAAAAGGTGCAACCCCTAAAGGCCTCGGTTGGCCCCTCCATCGTGAAAAGAAAAAGAAAGAATTTTATGGGTTGGGCGGGGGTCGAAGTTATCTGTGGATACGGGTCTACATCCGATCCGCGGTCTGTGGGTTGGACACTCTTTCGTTAATAAAGATATTTAATCATAGCATTAACATTTTTGTTATTTCTATTAAAAAAACACTTCTCTAGAATAGTGTCACGCAATTTTGAAATATCTTGTAGGTATATGTATAATTAATACTTAGGATGATAACTATAGTCAGAGAAGATAATTTTTTAAATGCTCTGATGACCTAGTGACCAAAAGTAATTTTCTTCTGCTCTCTTAATTTTATAAAGACAATAATTATCCACTTGGCTGCACTCCAGAGGCTTTTTAAAGGGTTTAACGCTTTACTAATATATTTCCCTCCCTCGTTTTATGTTAGTTTCTTGAAAAGGCCGTTCAAACCTTTATAATCCTGGTGTCCATATGTCCGTGTTTATAAAACTAGAACATTTCAATTGAATATTAATTGGGAAAAATCTTACATTAAAGAATAAACTGAATATTCAACATGAAAATAATAATATTCAAAATATATTCCAAATCAATATGGAAATTATTCCATCCTCTGTCCGTTCCAACAGATCTCGAAATAACTATATTCAATAGAAAATCTATTTAAAGCCAATCGAATACCTTTATAGACTTGGCAGGAGGTCACGACCCTGGCAAGGAATGTGCTTTGGACGAGGACCCTATCCTCCCTCCTTCGAAATAATAAGACTTTCGATACATATTTATAAATATCAGTGGCGGTTGGTGACTTTTCAACCAGGGGATGCTGTCCAATTTATTTTTTGAAATTTTATTTTAATCTTCACTCTTTTCTTTGCAAATTTCATCAAATACGGCATCATATTCGTTATTTTTCAAATTCAACATTAGATTTTTAAATTATATTTTGGGACCTTCGCCCCAAACGGATACTGCTTTGTGTGAGTGAGGGTAGGAGTCAGAAATTAATTCTTTTACTTAAACTCCACAGTCCCTGAGATGGAAATCGACCATCTTCCACAATGAATCAGCCTGTCCTATTAGAAAATCTTAAATTTCTCCTAATTCTATTGCATAGCAAGCTATGACTTGTCTATAAAAATCTTAGTTATTTCCAATCTTATATAGGAGTTGTTAGAAATGATTACTCCAAGAATTCTCAAATCATCTTTATTTATTCTTTTTTTGTATTAATTCTATTTTAATAGTTCCTCAGCGAGAACAATTTCTATTCCACTAAAACTCGTCTGGACTTGTCTTTGAGCATGCTTGAACTGGAAGATGTACCAGGCAGGGACTTCAAACCTTCTATCAGCACCCTTTTCGGAAAAATCATTCATTTTAATTGCCCCTTGAAACTATGCAACAATTTTATTTCATTTCGAGAACCAATATACTTTTCAAAACAAAAAAATGTTTTTTATAGAAATATTTGAAATAAAGGATAATAATTTGAAAATTTAAAGATCGTCTTGTAATTTTGAAGTCGATAATTATGAAAATACTCTAAATGTTTGAAATTTTAGGGATGCGCCGCATCCACAACATCCATGGACCACACGCCTCTGATATATATATATATATATATATATATATACACATACATATATATATATATATACTTAACGTCCTCTTATATTTATTGATGAATCGATCTTACATTATAAAAATTACATAAATATTAAGCATAATAATAATGACAATGAAGTTCAGAATAAATTGAAAATAGTTTTAGAAATTATTTTATTTACCTACTCCCTATTTCGAAATAACTACTCTCTAGTTTAAAATGAATAAAAAAAAATCACCTTTAGTAATTATACATCTATGAATAAATATTATAACAGTAAAATTTCATGTCCATTATGTTTCTGTTCTGTTCCTGGAAGGATGCATCACTTCATAGCTGCTAAATAAAGAGATTATCATTGCACGTTTGATTGACAAATAGCGATTGTGTGATTTTGTGAAAGTAGTTGCTAACAAACTACATACTACTATATCATATTACAGTCTATTACCATTATTCTATATAATCGACATATAGAGAACACCATTATATAGAAATCCTAATCCTTAAAAATTTTAAAAATGGCTGCGATCCCATTTTGAAGGTTCAGTACCTTATCACTTCTAAAATACTCTAGGTATAAAATTCGTTCTTATTTTTCGTTGACAAGGAGACAATATAGGAATTTGTGATTTTTTTTTCAAAACTATAAGTTAAACTATTTGAATACTTCGGCAGGTAAAATATCATCTAAAAATGGCCATTTTAGGACTCACCTCGTAATTTTAAAGTGAAATATATTTTAAAAAAAATTAAACCTTATTCTACCTAGAGATATCTTTTCAAAAATACCTCTCAACTCATGATATAAAAAAATATTTTTTACTTTGGGCCGCCCCAAAAAATAACTCTCTCCAAAATAATCATTAATTAAAATTTTAATACGATTTTTAATTTGCTGAAAAATAAATACCTACATTTATCTTCAAAATTTCAAGTTTTATCCTATTTAGTTTAATAGCTATAATGAACTGACAGAGACGATTCAAGACATCGTTGCAACACTAAAAGGGTCTCGTTTCATTTTTAAAAGGAACCCTAAAAAAGCGGCCAACGGAGATTCGAACTCGAATATCGAATGTTTCGTTCGTCGTCTTCCAAAATAATTAGGATATCAAATTCGTTCTTATATGTCGTTGATAAAGAGAGTATACACGTATTTGTGGATTTTTTTTATTCATTATTTTAATTTCAGTGATTCGTAAATTTCGTTAGATATGAAATAGTAAATAGACGTCCTACTATAGCGTAATTTTAAAGTGAATTAAATTTTAAAAAATTCAGCTTATTTTATAACAATATCTCGAACCCCCTATGGTAAAAGCAATATTTAGTATTTTTTACCCAACAAAATATTCGACCCACCCAAAATAATTATTTAGTTAAAATTTTAATACGCTATTTGATTTTGGATAAAATGAATATAAATTTTCAAATTTTTACCCTATTTAGTTTACTATCTACAGACATATAACACTAATAAGGGAATGCGATGTTAGTTTGTTGTGAATCATTGGTAAATTAATAAGATTAAGTGGTTTCTGATGTTCACAGTTCACTTTTAATAGACATTTAGACGAACAGACATTGTACTTATCAACACTAATAGGGTTCCGTTTGAACGGAACTATAAAAAAATGTAAACGTTTTTAAGTCTCGGTTTGCTTTCCGCAAATTGTCTTAAATTGGCAATTTTTGTTTCAATGCTTTTAGTACCTATTAAAATAAATTTGGAGCAAAGGTGCAAAGGCAAAAAAAGTTTATACCTACTATAAAGTTGATACTATTAGTATAAACTTTTTTGCCTAATTTCAACTCAATGGTTAGTTAAAACTGTTCGATAGCCCCCGATATGACAATTCGATTATTTTTTCGGATTTTCTGCATTTATGAACTTGATTTCTGGCGCTAGAATGTACGACGGGTCTCTTCTCATCATAAAACGAAGACTTCTGAATCAATAGCCAGTGAATTTTTAAAAGTTAATCATTTATCAAATTACATGCTTCGCTCGGTAGTCGGGCAGCCTAATATTGAATTAACATGAAATATTTTTTTTTTGCTCCTTTTTTTAAAAAAGAATAATAATTTTTAACTATAATTTGTTTTCTGTCTGTTTGAGTGTCTGTCTGGATTTAGATACCCAGATAACTCAAGAATGAAAAGTCGGTTCGTTCTTCTTCCAAAATATTTGTATTTCAATGCGGAGAACATTTGATTCTGGGGTTTCTAACTTCAGAACTTTCGGCACATAAGTGCAGAAAACATCATTTGTCATTGATTTTATTGGAATTTTAAGGCTGTGTCATAATATAAGTATAAATGTGCATACAGAGTCTTGAAAAAATGTTCTCTTTTTCCTAAATTAATTATATTAATTTATAAGATCTATTGAAAGTATGAAATCGAGCAGGATCAATTTCCAAGACTCTGTAACGCATAATTTGGCTATTTTTGACAGTAAATGGGTTTGAGGTTTGAGGTAGAAATTTCAAATAAAGGTGCAGTTTTTACGAACTTGTGTAGCGAATTTTCGCTCAATTACTACAATCGTTTGATGGCTTCTTATTTATTAATTCAATTTTTTTCGGATTTTCTATTACTAGAAATATGGTAATTGTAAATAATATTTATTCCTTATTTAAGTTATGATTAATGTTTTTAATTTAAATTGACCCTCATGACGTAGCTGGCGTTAACCCAATCAAACAACCAGAGACGTTTGCAATGTTTATTACTAACTTACTTAACATATGGTAGACTTCAAGAAGAAAGTTATGAAAATAAATACCTCTATGCACTTAGTCTAACGTATGTGACGTCATTGGATCAGAAAAATGAGAGATTTATAGCCCACTTAATATAATAATTTTGTGATATTTTTTAGAAGAACATGAATTTAAAAAATGAAATTTTTTTTTTATCTCCCAGATGATGATTATAAAAAAAATCATTAGGATAGAAATTGCTAAAAGCATTAAAGAAATTGCGGCTACAGACAGAAATAAGCCAGGGATATAACATATTCTATCTTTGATGAAATTGAATTGACTTGAAATAGATTTTCTATTGAATCGAGTTAATGTTTCGAAGTGTGTAGAAATGGGCAGTAAATGGAATAATTTCCATATCGATTTTTCAACACTTTTCTTTTAATATCATTTTTATGTTGAATATTAAAGTCATTCGTCCATGAAAGATTCTTTTTTCAATAAATTTTCCAAATGAAATGAGTTGGTTTTCAAGATGGACACCGTAATTTATTAACCAAGGTGGGTCAATGGAACCAACTAAGAGGAGGAAGTGAACATATAAGTAAAAGTAAAACGTTTTTGTATAGAGACCATCTAATAAAATAAAATCATTAAATAAGCGGGATTTAATTTTCCACTCGTTTGCGCAATTTTATTGACAAGCGACTAGAGATAATCTCAATATGATTCATGGTAACAAATCGGAGACGATTGCATCCAAGTTTGATTGTAATCGATTTGAAAAAATAAAAAAGGACCATTTTTTTTTTTAATTTTGAAAATTTATATTTACAGATATTAGAATCGAAGACGAATTTTTTTATCACTAGATCCCGAAGAGATTATTTTAATTTAGCAAAATATTTTACCTAGTTTCATGATACGTCCTACTTAGATTATTCTATTTTCAGTGTATTCTTTGTCTTAAGATTCTGTCCGTAAATTGTCTCTCTTGTTTGAAATAGAACTTAAGAGTATCAGATAACAGTCTATTATCAGGTTTCAAAATGTTTAATGGCTTTCAATCGAAGGATGATATTCGCTACCTTTGTGA
>JALMQS010000101.1:0-30747 GCA_024734495.1 Forficula auricularia | reverse complement strand
TAATGGTCAAACTTGAGTTGTTTACCAAAAAAGAATTTAGTCTTTTTGATTTTAAGTCGATTCTTCCACGTTTTCAGTAGAGGTTTCCATTAATGGTCAAACTTGAGTTGTTTACCAAAAAAGAATTTAGTCTTTTTGATTTTAAGTCGATTCTTCCACGTTTTCAGTAGAGGTTGCCATTAATGGTCAAAACATCAAAAATGGAATGCAATAAGGTTATTCCTCTAGTATTAGATGAGAATCGATCGTTATTTTTGATTTTATGTCGATTCCTCCATGTCTTCAGCAATGGTTACCAATAATAATCGAAACGTCAAAAACCTAATGTAGAATTGTTATTCCTCAAGTATTAGATGAGAATCGATGGCTATTTTTGATTTTAAGTCGAGTCCTCCATGTCTTCAGCAATGGTTACCAATAAAAACCGAAATGTCAAAAATCCAATATATAATGGTTATTCCTCAAGTATTAGATGAGAATCAATCGATATTTTTGGTTTAAAGTCGATTTCTCTATGTCTTCAGCAATGGTTACCAATAAAAACCGAAACGCCAAAAATCCAATATAGAATGGTTATTCCTCAAGTATTAGATGAGAATCAATGGCTATTTTTAATTTTAAGTCTATTCCTCCATGTCTTCAGCAATGGTTACCAATAAAAACCGAAATGTCAAAAATCCAATATAGAATGGTTATTCCTCAAGTATTAGATGAGAATCAATCGCTATTTTTGGTTTAAGGTCGATTTCTCTATGCCTTCAGCAATGGTTACCAATAAAAACCGAAACGCCAAAAATCCAATATAGAATGGTTATTCCTCAAGTATTAGATGAGAATCGATGGCTATTTTTGATTTTAAGTCGATTCCTCCATGTCTTCAGCAATGGTTACCAATAAAAACCGAAATGTCAAAAATCCAATATAGAATGGTTATTCCTCAAGTATTAGATGAGAATCAATCGCTATTTTTGGTTTAAAGTCGATTTCTCTATGTCTTCAGCAATGGTTACCAATAAAAACCGAAACGCCAAAAATCCAATATAGAATGGTTATTCCTCAAGTACTAGTTGAGAATCAATCGCTATTTTTAGCATTTCACAGAGAAAAGCCTATCCACTCTTACTTAGTTAGGTTAAATGAGTCCTATATTACCATAAACAGATCAAATGAATAAATTTTAAAGAATTCAAAAATCTTACTTTAGAGTAAAGTACTTTAAAATATAATTTTACTAAAAACTTTATTTAACCTTTTTTGTCGGCCTCAAGGTACTTAATTAGGATATTAAATTTCATCAAAATTGGTTAAGTCATTTTAAAGATATTTAGAAAAAACTAAAAAAGTACTGAAATAAATAATGTTGTATAATACTAATGTTTGTGGGCCGATATGTACCAAAAACTAATCAGCGCTTCATTTTGTTAAAATGATGGTAGGTTTTCAATTTCATTTCAATCGGAGCAAAGGTGTGGAAAAAATCGTGGACGAAAAAAACGATAACACACACACATCCATCCATCCATCCATCCCCACGCACTTCCAAAAAAAATGGCACTTTTTGGCCTCTCGACGAGACCCCATGTAATTTTTGGCAAAATCGTCACGTGCTAAAATTCAACCTAATTGAATACTACAATTTGTGACCTTAATTGAGTCCATGGGTTCCGTAGTCTTTACCTGAGGACTCTTTGAAGTCCCACTTGGCGCGAGACCCATTACAATACTTTACCCATGCTACGCATTGGATAAAGTAAAAAACACCAGGGCCCGTGAAGCTTTTCTAGCAGTTGGCTCCAGCAGCCGTGGGCGAATGATAAAGGCGGAAAATTAGAAAAAGCGAAGTAAAAATGTGTCTAAATAAAAAAAATTTCAATATTCCAGATTTTCTATAAAATAAATAAATTCTTAGAGAAAATACCCTATGGTGTCGTTTGTGCAATTTTAGAATCACAGTAGATCATTTCTTAATTGAATGTCCTTTGAATAGTCCAGCAAGGGAAAAATCCAATATTAGAAATATATTTATCCTAAATCTTCTAAGAAATCCAGGAAATTTCGAAAATTTGTAACGCTTGACAAAACCAATAACAGATTACGTTTAGGTCAGTTTATTACTAGAGACCGGATTCCTATGCAATTGCATATTTTTTTAATAGTTTTTAAGGAATTTGGTGTTGGTACTTGGTGAAATATTTTTTAAAATTATTGGATAAAAAAAACTTGGTAGGTTTCACATTAAGATATAAAAAAATAAAACGAATTTATTTTTGGAGAATCTTTAATCTCGATATATATATTTCGGGTGACTAACCCATCTTCAGGAGAAACAGAAAGTAACTTTTAGTTTCTCCTGAAGATGGGTTAGTCACCCGAAATATATATATCGAGATTAAAGATTCTCCAAAAATAAATTCGTTTTATTTTTTTATATCTTAATGTGAAACCTACCAAGTATTTTTTATCCAATAATTGCATATTTTGTTTGCCGCCACATACGACCCAGGAGATCAATTATCTATCCGAATCAAGCATCTAGGAAACTGTGGGTTAAATTTTATACTGCATATTTTTGCATATTTTAGTAATATTGCATAAAATTGCATATTTGAAAGATATTGCATAAAATTGCATATTTTGCGCCAAATTCACGGGTAAATTTAACTTTTCGGAGAAAGAATGAAATAAAACAGGGGGACACTAATTTAAATTATAAGAAAACAAAAATAAGGCTGAACTACTTTGACTTGACTAGATATTATACTCTACTCGAAAATGCCGTAAAGCTTGCAATCTTTTTCTTTCAAAATAAAACTGGGGGTTTTAAGTTCCTTTAAATTCGTCCCATTACGTCTGTGCATGTGGACTGCTTCTTTTCAAGGTATAAATCAATTTTAAGTGACCGTAGACTTAATATCCTGAAAATAATTAAAAAAAATACTTGTAAACATGCATTATTCAAATTAGAATCAAATTTTAATTATTTTTGAGAACCTTTCTTAATAATAATGTCTTTTTTTAATCGCTTTCTGGAACTATAGCTCATTTTGGCCATTGAGGGTTCGTGTGTGTGTATGTGTGCGGTAGTGTGTGTAAATTAGTGTAATTTTTGACACTTGATATCTGTAGCTTACTCTATCATTTTATTCCTTTAATTATATAGTCTTTTTATATTCCATTTTAATTTTTTAGTGTATAAAAAAATTATTTTGCCCTCTCTGAATATTTTTGCATATTTCAACGTATACCGCATATTACTTGCATATTTTGGCAGTTTTTACTATAGAAAATCCGGTCTCTAGTTAATACCAATTTATTTATTAATTTATTTGTAAACAAATGAAATTTTTATTTTACCATACAGGGTATGGCCTAGTATTGTAATCGTGAATGAAAAAAGTGTTTTTTCCTTATTTTTTTCAAAATATCTCAAAAACGGCTTAAACTATTTTGATTAAAATAATTGAGCTGAACCATGGCATTTTTCTCTACAAAAAAGCCCTAATAAATAAACTTCGAAAAAATTATAATTTTCGAGATAATAATTGTTTTGTCAAAATGTCTGTTCTTCTGTGCGTTACCAAATTTTTGTGGACTAGCTAGCTCCAAAACTAGTGTAAATATCAAAACCAAATTTGACACGTAGTTTTGGTCCATTGAGATTAAGAGCTGATAGGATTTTGGTGCATATCGACCCAAAATTAAGGGGGGTGGAAGGGGAGTTAAAAATGACAAATCTAGGCCATTTAAGCAAACTCAACCAAATTTTGTATACATTACCAGTGAGACCCTAGAAGTCTAAAAATCCAAAAACTAACCGCCCAAAATGGGGTGAGGGGTGTAGGGTCAAAAAATGAAAATCTTGGCCATTTACCAAACTCAACCAAATTTTGTATACATAATCAGTGGGACCCCAGAAGTCTAAGAATGCAAAAACTAACCCCCCCCCCCCTACACGATTATAAATAATTTTATTAAATATTAAATATAAGTGAGGGGCCAGGTTGTATGGTAAAGTCAAGTGGATGGCCATATCAGAACACGTCAGCTTATTTATATAAATTTAAAAGCTACCCAGTGCTTAGCTTACAAAGTAAAAATTATAAAAAATAAAAAAATGAATAAAATAAAAAGATATTCAAATCAGCTTTACTATGTAAAAAAAATAATAATATTATATTTATGTTATAATTGAATAATTTAAAAATCAATGAGTATGTAATTATTAGTTTATTTCATGTGTGGATAGAAACTTAAAATTAATTTCTTTTTTGCAACGAAATTTTCTCTGGAGAGAGACGGACTGGTAGAAATTTTAATTGAATGTAATGGAAGGCAGCCCAGAGGTAGTGAGGAAAGAAAAAATTAACACATATAAAATAAGGTGTAATTTATTGGAATCCTTCCTTCTTTCCTTTCAAAACCGACGTTTCGGAGGATTTTTCCCTCCTTCTTCAGGGTTTCAAATGGTCAAAGAATGAAACAAATAAAATGTTTACTTCTTCTCTCCACAGTAGTGTTCAAAAACTTTCTTCATTTTTAACAAAGGCATAGAAAATTTTTTTTTTCCATCTTTCCTAATTAGATAGATTAGATAGATAATTTAATTCTTAATTAATCTAATTAAGAAAAGGAGGAAAAAAATAAAAAAATGTTTTTCTATGCCTTTGTTAAAAATGAAGAAAGTTTTTGAACACTACTGTGGAGAGAAGAAGGAGACATTTTATTTGTTTCACTCATTGACCCTTTGAAACCCTGAAGAAGGAGGGAAAAATCCTCCGAAACGTCGGTTTTGAAAGGAAAGGAGGAAGGATTCCAATAAATTACACCTTATTTTATATGTGTTAATTTTTTTCTTTCCTCACTACCTCTGGGCTGCCTTCCATTACATTCAATTAAAATTAATGCTTATATTTTTTTATTTTCAGAAAAAGTATTCAAAGAAATAGATAATTCGGCCTGCTGGCTTATCGGGCCTAACGGGGCAGTTGACTCGAGTAGCAAGCATTCAGTCAGCCGTCTTCATCACAGGGCGAACCAAGTGAGTTATTTCTCTATTATTTATTAATTATATATTTATATTGCATTATATAATAATATTCCATTTTATCATTGCAGAATTGTACGCATTCGTTTCGAGTTGGATAAAACAACTGTTTAAACCTCGCTTTCTCCACCTATACTCATCCGCCAACTCTGAAGCAAAGGTAAGCTTTTAAACTTTTTTTTTTTTAATATATAGGCCTTATTTCTCCTTTCAAAAAATATATTTTTACAAGAAATCATAAATTGGTGTCATCTATTAAATTCGATGGAATGGAATATTTTTATATTTTAAACATTTATACATTTAAACATTTATATTTTAAACATATTTTTAATTATATTAAGGTGACCAACTATACTCATTTACTGAGTTTTGTACTCCTTATTCGCAAACCGTACTCTTTTCAAATCCTGTACTCTGAAAGTACTCATTTGTATAATTTGAAATATATATTGATATATTAATGAAGGAAGTAAAAGATATTGTTATTAATGACAATTTTCTCTTTGAAGAAATTCGAAGAGTAAATTTATATTTAAATGAAGAAAAATTGAAGAAATGGAACGATGAGAAAATTGAACTTGACAAAAGATGGGTAGAAATCTTTCGGCATTTTAGAGTAGAACATATCCCACATGAAAATTTAAAAGTTTTAATAGAAATTTCCTTATGTTGTCCAGGCACTAATGCTGCTGTTGAAAGGGTATTTTCACTAGGGAATGATTATTGGAGCAGTGAGAAGTAGCAACTTTCTGTAAAAACATTATCTGCTGTCTTAACAATCAAATTTAATATGCAAAATGAAAGTTGTTCGGATGTGGCTACATTATTAGACGAACATCCTCATTTAGCAAAAAAAATCCACTCCGAAGAAAAATATGTTTTTAAAAGAAAATAAAGTTTTTCTCGTTTTTTCTTCTTTTTTTTCACCTATGTGTTCAAAATTGCCACAATTTTTCACATGGTCAAATCACTCCCTATATTAAAGCACTCAGACCCCTATAGTAGGCATCTGCAACTACCCTCCCCACCAACATTATTTCTCTCGAGACCCCGGCGATAGCGCCAAACAGTTCTTATACTAACACTAACCAAAGGGTAAATATCATTTAAATTTACTCTGTGTGCTATTCGCTAGGCTTGTACGAGTCTGAAGGTTACCTCAATGTATATGTTTTGCGGTCCGCTCGATTGACCAACAGAACATATACAAACTCATGACCAGAAACCACTCAAGGTTTTCTTTAAAAAGCGCTAAGCCGCGCTTAGCCAAATGTCTGTTTTGTTTGCCAGATTCGCTTGGCAAACAACAACATATATATTCCCTTGCCCAACCAAGCGGCAACCCTTCTCTTTCTGAACAAATTCAGAAAAGGGACATTTTTGCGCTCCATCTTGAGCAGCGCGCCCAGCCCACACACAGCGTATTCAATTTTTACGCAAGGAACGCGGAACGGGAACCGGTCTTCAAATGGCCTGTACCTTCCTCAAACACTCTTAATCAATCCACCTAACTCCTCTTCTATCATAACCTTCCCTTTATTAATTACTGAATAAATTTTATATCAAAGTTAATTGTTTTATCTTTTATTTCATACGCTTTTGCAGAGAATTACCTTGTCTCCCCTCCATTTGCCCTTTTACAGGATATCATATATGTATAATATTAATTAACTAGATAATCGAACCCAGCAGCCCCTATCGAAACATTCTATTTTTTTATAAAGTAATTAACAGCTTCCTTGAGGTCTTACAAACCTCATAACAAAAAGGAGCGATACTTTCAATCACCTATGAAATACTTGCAAAGTGTACTCTTTTTGAACAAAAAATAGTTGGTCACCTTAATTATATGTCAGAGGGGTTGTTTTTCACCCCCTCGGGAATCGAACCCGAGTGCCAGTATTTTACGCGTGTACATATGTCATAGAGGTTCGCATCCTGCAGGTGAGCCAGATGGCCCGGATTGCTGTTACTGGCACTCGGGTTCGATTCCAGAGGTGGTGAAAAACAACCCCTCTGACATATAATTAAAAATATTCCATTCCATCGAATTTAATAGATGACAACAACTTATGATTTCTTGTAAATTTGAATCTATTACCATCGGCAAATTAATATCTTTCATATTAAATTAGGAAAAGTCATTCCATTGCCCTTCGAATTTTGAATCTCTTCAAAATTCGAAACACTCAACGACCTTTATTTAAATTATATGGCATGGCTATATGTTTAAATTTAAAATCACTTTATCGCGAAATTTTACAAATTAAGATAACAATCTTTGAGTAAAATATTTTACGCTTTTATATATATGTCAGCGAGGTTCGGATCCTGCAGGTGAGCCAGGTGGCCCGGATTGCTGTTACTGGCACTCGGGTTCGATTCCCGAGGGGGTGAAAAACAACCTCTCTGACATATAATTAAAAAATTCAATTCCATCGAATTTAATAGATGACACCAACTTATGATTTTTTGTAAATTTGAATCTATTACCATAGGCAAATTAATATCTTTCATAATATATTTTTAATTTACCATACAGGGAATAGGCAAGTATTGTAATCGTGAATGAAAGATTATTTTTATTCTTACCCTTGTTTCATTTAATGTTGCTCATCCACTCATAGATAAACAGCCCTTAATATCTACCCCCCCTATATTTTATACATAATATATGTATGACATTCAAACACATAATATTTTCTTTTCTTATTCTAAATGATATATCAAAAGTGCATCTTCGTTTGTTCTAAAGACTTTATCGAGTGATTATTTGCTTAAATTTCTTTCTATTTTCATAATATTATGTACTTACCATCTTACCAAGGGTGGCCAAATTATTAGGGACATTAGAAATTTTCAAGTTTAAGTGAATTTAATGAGAAAATAAATTATTTTGAGTCTCGAAGTTATTTTTGTTCATTAGAATACTTTATTTAGAATATAAAACCACATATTTACTTATTCATATCTATTTTTTTGTTTTTTAGGGAACGCGGTGTTGGTTTATAGTGAAACATTGTTAAAATTAAATTAGTTTGGAGTTGGTGGTGTTTCACAAGGAGAAAAATTAAAATAAAAAGATTTTTTTAGTTTACTCTATATATTTCGAGCTCTTAACTCATCGTCAGGAGAACATTGACTGAAAATAACATAAAATAATGAACAGAATTTATTTTAATTTTAATATGATGGACAGTTATTTATGACTTAGTGTAAATATAAAAGAATTATCAGGGGATGAGATGGCCTTAGAGCCGAAAGAACAGATGGAGCGGACAGAGGGCTAAACTGGGAATAAAGAAAAGATATTTATACTTGGAAGTTGCCGAAAATTATGTATGTGCCATAAAGGAGGGCAATAAACTACGGAATGCGATGAGGGTGCATAGTGAAAATTTCCATCTCTTATTTTCTATTTAAAAAAATAAAAAATAAAAATAAAAATAAACCCACCATACATTCTCATCACATTCCAATTCAAATTAAATATCATTGATTAAGATGTCAATTATTGGTGAAGTTTTGATGTCTGTTTGATTGTTCAAGATGTTATGATTAATGTCTATGGCCTTTTTAATTTCAGCTGACTCAAACAAATCTAATTTCTTGCTTTTTGAAATGAAATGTAAAGGGAGGGGGTTGGTTGATGAAGGTGAAATGTTGTGGTCAAACAAATGATCTGCAAAAGCCGAGTTATAACTTAGAGGGTGGGCATTTGGGTTCAAACTATTCACCTGTAGATTGCGAAGAGATCTCATATGTTCAACGTGACGTTGATTGAAAGATCTACCTGTTTGCCCTATATAAAACGATTGACAGTCATTACATTGCAATTTATGATGAGTTAAGAGCTCGAAATATATAGAGTAAACTAAAAAAAATCTTTGTATTTTAATTTTTCTCCTTGTGAAACACCACCAACTCCAACCTAATTTAATTTTATTCATATCTATTTTTTTTTTTTTATAAAAATATGAATATTAATAACTGAAAGTAATGGAAGGCAGCCCAGGGGTAGTGAAGAAAGACAAAGTTATCATATATCCAAATAAGGTATAATTTATTGGATTTTCATTCCCTCCTTTCCTTTTAAACTGACGCTTCGGAGGATTCTTCTCTCCTTCTTGAGGGTTTCAAAGGGTTAATGAAGGAAACAAACAAAATGTTTCCTTCTTTTCTCCACAGCAGTGTTTAAAATTTCTTCTTCCTTAGCAGAATCGTTAAAAAAGAAAAAAAAAAATTTCTTAAGAAATTTCCATTTTAAGGAAGAAGAAATTTTATTTGGTTATATGATAATTTTGTCTTTCTTCACTACACCTGGGCTGACCTTCCATTACTTTCGGTGAAAATTTCTACCAGTCCGTCTCTCTCCAGTGAAAATTTCCTGCAAATTAATATTAATAATATTAAAAATTAAGTAAAATCTTAATATTTTGTAGTACCCGCCCTTTGATGCGATAAAATCTTAATATTTTGCAGTGCCCACCCTTTGATGCGATTACTACTTCCAGGAGTCGGGCCATGCTTTTTATACATAATTTTGTATTGTTTTGGAGATTGGGGGTTTGGTGCCACACTCTGATTAGGGTTTCTATCAATAGCCCCTTGGTGGTGATGATTTCTTTGGCGATCTCAGGTTTCGTGAACTCCCATAGGTTTTCTAAGGGGTTCATATCAGAAAAATAATATTGATATGAGCCAGTGATTCTCAACCTGGGTTCGGCGGAACCCCAGGGTTCCACAAAGGGAGGTTTGGGGTTCCACAACTAGAGTAAAGTGACCACATTTTCATCGAGACAAAGTCGGACAAATGGGATTAAATGAGAATTATAATTTAGTTATGAAAGCAGACCAATAATAATTCAAAATAATATATTTTATTGTATACATTCATATACTTGTAATTTGAACATTATGATTTTTAATTAATTTAAATTTTTTATTTTAAAAAAAATTATGATTTTCTTTCACGGTCATATTTTTGATCCGAGTGAATTATTTGCAATAGATTCGGATCATTTATTAAAATGTCGTGAAATTTCTCACATAAATTGGTATAATTATATTTTACGATTAATATAGATTTTAAAGTTATAATGTTTAACTGCGTTTTTTCAGTTGACCATATTTTATTGATACTAGAAAAACACCTTCTGTTGCTGCATTTGTTCCTGGTAAACGGAGAACTTATTCTACAATTTTCAAAATATTTTGATAAGGAATATTATTCTATTTAAAATGAAGGAATAACTCCGTCCATTTTTTGTCTGTTTCCACATTTGCAGACAAACAACATTTAATTTTTTCATCAGTAACGTATTTTTTTACCAATGACACATCATCAAAAAGATCATTTTCAAAAATATTATTTTTCGGAAAATGGTTACTCATATATTCAAAAGATTTTTCCACATATTCCCATAAAATCTCCTTTTTTAATGTCACCCAATGAATATTTTTAATACCCTCGAATTGAACTGTTCAGTCTTCAAAATATTCCAAGCAAATATTAGAAAAATTTCTGCGCTGTCCCCACTTATCTGCATTAAGACAAGACGTAACGACAATGATCGAACACCACCGAGTAAATCTAACTCGCTACATCGCCTAATTTAGTTTACTCTGCATGCATTTTATGTGTTTTTTTTATTTATGTATTTTTTATTTCACTATAATAATTAATAAATAATAGGTAAAATATACATTACATTTAAAATAAGAAAAGCAGATATATTCTAAAAAGCGGGACATTTTTAAAAATCGGCGGGACGCGGGACTGTCCTCTAAAAAGCGGGACTGTCCCGCCAAAATCGGGACGTGTGGTCACTTTAAACTAGAGGTCAATAAAAGAAAAAATAGAAAAACAAAAATAGTATTTAGTAGTATCACATTTCAAAAAATTTGTGATTTAAAGAAAAAAATACTAAATTTTATTACCTTATATAGTAGTCAAATAAAACCATTGATACTTAAGTATGCGGTGAACATCACTATTATTGTCTCAGTGATACCATTTGTGTTGCTCTAAAGTTCCTTAACTTTCTTTTAATACAACGATTATGTTACATTAATAACAAAATGAAAATATCATTTAAATTGTTTTATTATTATTTTGTTATTAATGACGTTTGACATAATATTACTTTTCACATAAATGAGAATGTTATTTTATTAGGGTTAGTTTTTGCATTTTTAGACTTCTGGTGTCACATTGATTATGTATACAAAATTTGGTTGAGTTTGCTCAAATGGATTTTTAATTTTTAACCCCCCTCCACCCCCCTTAATTTTGGGTCGATATGCACCAAAATCTAATCACCTCTTAATCTCAGTGGACCAAAACTGTGTGAATTTGGTTTCGATATTCCCACTAGTTTTTGAGCTAGCCCGTCCAAAAAAATTTTATAGCTTTTTTGTAGACCTAAATGCCATGGTTTTGCTCATTTTTTTAATCAAAATACTTCCTACCGTTTTTGAGATATTTCGAAAAAAAGAAGGAAAAAAAAACACTTTTTTCATGCACGATTACAATACTTGACCATACCCTGTATAGTAAAATAAAAAATTTAATAATAATATTATTCACGAAAAGAAAAAAGTTTGGTAGTGTAATTTAAAATGCACCTTTTTTGTACCCAATTTCCTCAAAATCTAGGGAATTTTTAAAATGTGGCAACACCGTTATCAGCGGCAGTATGAGATATAGTATTTGGAAGCTATATGTTGATATTTTGACGAAACATTAAATATCTCATATTTTAGTGCTAGGGGGGTTCCTCAGAAATAAATATAAGTGTTCTAGATTCCTCGCACTACAAAAGGTTGAGCAATAAAAATAAAGAAAAAAAAATATTTATAAACAATTTATTTGATCCCAAAATTCATCTAAACTTGAAAATTAGAAAAAAAGTGTGCTGTCCCTAATAATTTGGCCACCCATTGTATATAAGTTTATTTATTCGCGGAGTTGGTTTTTAATTATTTTGTGGTTATATGAGTGATTGTTCCAACTTTTTGAAAAAGTTTCAAGTAAAAATTCAAAGGAAAACTAGTATAATTATTCTTTAAGCTTCTTTTTCATAGAGGCTATATATTTATGAAACTCAGAGGGCCACTTTATACAATAAACACATGGATCCTCTCTTATTTATTTATTTAGGCCTTTATTTAGGTACAATTTAGATAAATAAACAGTGAATTTACAAGGTATACATCCATCCCCATAGACTAAATGAACAAATCACATTTTTTAGAGAGACTCCGTGTAATTTTTGGCAAAAAAATCGGATCCTAAAACTCAACCTAATTGATTATTACAATTTGTGACTTTGGTTGAGACCGAGGGGTGATCCGCGATTGGAAGTAGGTGTACACCTCTTTGGAAGTATTTTGGAAGTACTTCGAAATATTTGGAAGTACTTGGAAATATTTGAAAGTGCTTGAAAATATTTGGAAGTACTTGGAAATATTTGGAAGTACAAGTGGAAGTAGGTGTACAGCATATTAGGTCGCGTTTCACCCCTCGGTTGAGACCATAGGTTCCGTAGTCTTTAGCTGAACTTGCGAATTGAAAAAATCTCTTAGTCTTTCAACAAACTTCTCCCACAGTGTTTGAAAACAATTTCAGAAATAGATGTCGAAACGTCGTCCATTTTGATGAGATTTTCTCTTTTAAAAATCACCAATTTACATGGTTTGAGCTTAAACTTCTATATTTCGAAAATAATGTACAACAATTTCTTTCCGTTCTCTTGGTTTAGCATAGTTCGCTTTCATCCCGCTAGGACGCGCTCACTCGCCTAGTTCGCTGCTGGTTGCCTACACTACAGGCTTCCCCGTAAACTCGCTTACGGAAGTTGACTTCTAATATCTTAATGAATTGGTTTTTATTATGTTAATTCCTTCAATAAAAGTATAATAAATGTGTTTTACATTTGGACTACGCCAGCAAACCTAAAAATTCAACTGAAGCCATCTATGAGTGAAATCCGCAATTACTTAGTTGCCAACCTTATATATATATTTATTTATTTTGATAGTAAATTAGATTCCCTTTAAAAAAGTATTAAGTAATAAGGGGTCTAAAATTATAAATTAAAAAGTTATTTACCTTTATTCGTTGAATGGTCATTCATCGAAACGTATTAAATTATATTATACAAATTAAATTATGTACCTATTCATTAGTTTAAATATTATATATGACTGTGCCTTGGTGATGAATCTGACTAAGACGAGAAACCGAAATGTTAAGAAAGCATGACATTGAATTAAGTTATAATATGTTAAATAAAACGTTTTCATTCATTAAGCAGGTAAGAGTATAAGAGCCTATTCTGTGATCTATTGAAGAAAGTTACTTTACCAGGAATAGAAATGATAGAAAAGAAAGACAGTAGTTTAATTTAATTTAAAAGTGATAAATAAAAATACTATGACGTACTATTCTAAGCCAATTAAGATTATCTCGGAAGATAAGCTAAGAATAGCTTGGACTAATTGCTCTCGATGGGTATATAAGGGGGAGAGAGATAGGGATTAAGGAGGAGTAAGTAAGGGGAGGTTAGATAGGGACAGTGGGAGGGATATTTAGGGTGGGGAGATAGTGAAAGGTATATAAGGGGGCGACAGGTAATAGAGACAGTGTGTGTCAGACAGTGTTGAGTGGAACATCGACTGGGAATGTTACAATATGGCCTCTCCACCTTAATCCAGTCTCCCAGCTGACTCCACCCCTCACTAATAAACAACCCTTCATCCCTTAAATTATTTTTAATTATTGGGTAACGGGTAGGTCTATACTTCTTTGTTCTTATAGTACAGACCTACTTCAGGGTTTGGCCACATGAGCTCATGATTGTTTTAATTAGAGAATCATGTTCTATCCCTAATCCTAACCAACATCAATCCCTTTTTTCACAAATCCTTTTTCCTTCGAAATCGAAATTTTTCTAAAAACATCAACTAAATTAGATAATATATTAATATAATTTTATTGAGAAAATTTTTACCTTAAGTATAAAAAGTAAAATAATAAATTATATTTTAAAAAAACTAAAAATCATTCCTCTAAAAAGTACAAAATAATGTAATACTTAATGCCAACCCCCTTCCATTTGATGGAAGAGGCCTATATTCAGCAGTGGATTGTCGCTAGCGACAGGCTGATGATGATGATGATGACTTAATCAAAAAGCGCGGGACATTTTGTAGAAATTAGCCCCACACTTTTTGATTAAGTATTACATTATTTTGTACTTTTTAGAAGCGTGATTTTTAGTTTTTTTTTTAAATATATTATTAAAAAAAATCATTTCTCGCTTTGCCTCATTTATTATTTTATATTCAATTTTTGATCAAACTTAAAGACTTTGAGTCTATCTGAAAACTGAAATACCCATATCTATATCTTAATTGACACAAAATCAAGAGTTTCATCTGCATTTTATTAAAACAATTGTTTAATATTTTTTCAGATTCACTACTCTCAATTATGGCTGGCTTCTGTGAAAACTGGTTCTCTCTCTTAAATGAATTTGGTTCCTATTTTAAATTCATCTCTTCCATTCAAAAAGTGTATTCAAACTGAAGACAAAAGGATACTCTGATCACTTACCATCTTTAAGCAAAGGTACCAAGTATATCCTATGTTTATTATTTAAAAAAATCATTTCTGGCTTTGCTCCTTATATTAGTTTTTGATCAAACTTATATATAAGAATAATTGATTGGATGTTTGGTGAGGTGTTTAGGATAATAATATTACTCGATGTTCAGTAATTAATTCAGCTTGTAAATTTGTATAAGCCTTTAATATAATATAATTTTTTCTAAGATATAATTGATTTAATATTTTGTTTATTTGATGTCCAATAAAAAAATAGTTCTCATGAAAGTTGTTCAGTTTTTTTTTTGTAGATTAAGTAGACGTAACAAAAAATATAGGGTTCTATTTAAAAAACAGAACTTGACCTCGAAATAACCTTGAAAGCTTGTTCTACGTCGAACAACCATTACGGAGTAAAGTTTCTCTCTCGATATAAATAAACTTTTAATTGAAACTTTTTTCATATAATGCATTGTTTTTGAATTATAAGACTGTCTCAAGATAAAAAAACTAACCCGGTATATATTATTTTTAAAAATAAATTAAACCTTTGGGTCTTAAGGGTATAAATTCACTGCAGTTGGGGCGTATACCTTAAAATGATCTAATCGTTTTGAATGTACCTATTTGATAGTTTGCAACCCAAGTTAGTTTTTAATTAAATTTAATTATCTTAATTATTATCATTGAATGATTAGCTTGAGATTAAAATCAAAATTGTATATAGTCTTCCTAAGATTAATTTATTCTTTTCAGATTTCGAGGGTATAAATGCAGAATACTTACTTCGATTCCTAGTCATCTAAACGGCTCAAAATTGAAAACAGGTGAGTTTTTGATTACTTTTCTTCTTATTAATAATTAAGGGAGGAATCTATATTTGTTTGTTTGTAGCTAAAATTATTTTTTAATTTAATCCCATTAATTTAATATCTCCATTGAATAATTAGAATTAGATTTAAATCAAAATTATAAATAATTTTCCTCTAGAATATCATAATCTTTCGTCTATCAAGAGTATAAATTGAATGCTCCTGGATTGATCTCCACGATTCCGCGACATTTCAGCCCCCGACAAAATAGTCCCGACAAAACATCCCCCGACAAAATATCCTTCAGATAAAATATCTCATGACAAAATAACCCTTCCTCTCGTAAATCTTTTTTTTTTAATGATATTGATGTGAGAAGGAGATACACCAGAAGGTGGATCCCCTAAAGGCCAGTATGGGCTGGCCCCTCCATCGTGAAAAGAACAGAGCAGAAGGAAAAGAAGCCGGGATCACGAGCCAATCTCAGAAACTTAGATACAATTCAATATCCAATTTACTAAGGTTTTTGGGGCTTCGAGCAGTGGTAAATTCTCCGCGCGATAAATTCGGTTAAATTTATCTCCCACTTATTAAATCTTATGAGTAATGCAAGTCACCTCCGGTTCGGTTAATATATATTCAGTTCGGCTCGGTTGGGTTCGTATAGCTCATTTTCGGGCTGGTTCTTAGACGGTTCGGTTGGCGAAGCCAATCGTCGGGTGGGGTGTGTTTGTGGCTCCCATTTTTTTCTAATCAAACACACATTGAGAACCGAACCAGCCAATTGTCGGGCGGGGTGTTTTTCGGGCTCCCATTTTTTTTCTAATCAAACACACATTGAAAACCGAACCAGCCAATCGTCGTGAGGGGTGTGTTTGGGGCGCTATATTTTCGCCCAATATTATAATAATAATTAATAACGATAATGATTAATATAACTTTTAACAAACAATCAATAATTGTGTAATGTAAACATAGACGATAAATAAGTAAATATAGATGATAAATACTATATTATAGATAGTAAAAATAATAAATTGTTAGCTAGAAAATCTAACGACAGACAGCAGCACTTTCAAACGGCTAATTAGCCCCCAAAATATGAAAGTCTGTTTATATTATTCAAAACTATGATTATAAGCTTCTCACTTAATTTCTTTTGTATTCTCCCTTATACTGGGGAATATTTTGTAAGAAGATATTATGTCGGGGGATATTTTGTCGGGAGCTGAAATGTCGCGGTACCGATGCCCACACAATTCAAATACTCGTTATTGATAATATCATCAAATTTATTATAAAATTTCTTATTATTATTTCAAGAATGTGTCATTTTGTTTCCTTGGAACGCCTAAGGATTATTAATTATAATTTAGTTAACTAATAATTGGTCCGTGATTAATTAAAATTACATTAAATTCAACATATTTAATAGTTTTCGGAAAAATAACTTTTTCCTTTCGAGCTCCATGGATATAAATTCAAAACACCTAGCTCGGGCCCCAGTCATGTCACACACACGAAGAGTTTGATGAGTTTTTTGAAATTTTCTGTTTATTTGTCTTAAATTAATTTCAATAATATAAATATCTCCCTGAATAATTATAATAACATTATATTCAAAATTTTAAATTGTTTTACCAAATATAAGTTAAGCCTTTCGGGTCTCAGGGATATAAAGTGCACATAAGTCAAATCCTAGGCCCCAACCTTGAAAGTGATTATCCATGTATATTGTTTGTTAGAATTTCTTCTTATTAGTTTAATGATTGTTTCGCTTTGTTTTTTAGCACCCCTATTGATACTTATTTAAACTTTATTTGAATAATTATAGCCAATGATTATATAACTGCACTAAATTGGATATTTTCAATAGTTTTCCCAAAAATAATTTCAGCATTTCTGCTTTAAGGGATATATATTCGGAGCATCTGGGTCGAAGCTTGGACGTCTTACAGGCTTGAAAGATATCATTTCGGTGAGTTTTTTTTTTTGAATTTCTTCTTTTTAGAGGAAGAATGTGTCTCTTTATTTGTTTAGCAACCTTATTGATTCTTAATTAAATTTTAATTCACTAATTATTTCCTCTGTTAATTTAAAATTACATTAGATTGAATATTTTCAAAAGTTTTTTTTGGCTCGCAGGGATACAATATTTTATTTATATTGAATTTATATTCAGAGGACCACTCAAGTCACAGATACGTAATTAAAGTTTTGACAAAATTTCTTCCTATTAGTCATTGATTTTGAACACTAAGATATTTTTAATTAATTTTAGTAATATAAGTATTCTACTGAAT
The DNA here is from genome assembly GCA_024734495.1 of Forficula auricularia. NCBI lineage: Eukaryota > Metazoa > Arthropoda > Insecta > Dermaptera > Forficulidae > Forficula > Forficula auricularia. The sequence continues at coordinate 12,975 of JALMQS010000101.1, read as the reverse complement.
AATTTTTATTAAATTGAACTCAAAATTTTAAATATAATAGTTTTTCCACAAATATTATATAGATGACGAAATTATGTTCACTGATTATTGAAAATTACATTAAATTGAATATTTGCAATAGGTTTTATCCAAAAAAAGCTTAATCCTTTTCGGCATCAGGGATATAAATAAATTCAGAGTACTTCTATCCAAACCCAGTCATATCACAAGACGAAAGTGAAAAGTTTGGTTAGTTATTTGAGAAAATGTATTTTTATTAATGGAAGAATGTGTCTATTTGTTTGTTTACCACCCCCTATTGATTCCTAATTAAATTTTAAAATGATTTTTTGATGGAATTCGTTCTTATAAGTGGAATAATCTACCTCTTTGATGTTTGATGAGCCCAATTGATATTTCATTTCATTATAAATAATTAAATATTAGCTCTGAATAATTAGAATTCTATTAAAGTCACAATTTTATATATTCTTTTTAAAAATAAATTAAGCCTTCGAGGCTCAGGGGTATAAATTCACCGCAGTTGGGACATATACCTTAAAATCGAAGGGTGAACCGCGATCTAAAATTGTGTACATCTACTTCCAATTTCATTTCCAAGTAGAAGATAATAGATGACAATAGATTATCTAATGAATTCCAAAGTAATTCCAAATAATTCAAAGACAGTGTAAACCTAATTGGTTCACCCACCCCTCTCTTAAAATCTAATAAGTTTTTTTTTAAATATATTTATATATATGATTGTTTGCAACCCAATGTGTTTCTCATTTCATATCATTAACTTAATTATTCTCATTGAATGATTAGTTTGAGATTAAAATCAAAATTATATATAATTTTCCTAAGATTAAATTATCATTTTCAGGTTTCAAGGGTATGAATCCAGAATACTTGCTTCGATTCCTAGTCATCTAAACGAGTCGAAATTAGGTGAGTTATTGATTACATTTCTTCTTATTTAGGGATGAATCTATGTTTGTTTGTTTGTAGCTAAAATGATTTTTTAATTTATTCATACTAATTTAATATCTCCATTGAATAATCAGAATTGGATTTAAATCAAAATTTTAAATAGTTTTCCCCAAGAATAACATAATCCTTTCCTTTGTCAAGAGTATAAAGTGAATGCTCCTGGATTGATTTCAAATGAATTCAAATGCACGTAATTGATAATATCGGGATTTTTTAAATAACATTTTTATTAATTTTGCTAGAATGTATTAATTAGGTGATTTAGCACCCCATATGAGTTTTAATTTCAATTTACTAGCTTAATAATTACCTTAAAATGACAATAAATTCGAAATATTATTTAAAGTTTTCCCAAGAATAATCAAGGGTATAAATCCTGAGAAATCGGATCAAATCATAGTAATCTGAAAGGCCCAAAATTGATAAATTTCTTGACTTTATTGATAAATTTATTCTTATTATTGGAAGAATGTATCTGTTTGTTCAATTGTCAACCCAAGTGATTTTTAATTTAATCAACATATGAATTAAAGTAAAGTAAATTTTTGAAAATTTTTTTAGAGAATGTTTAAAATTTAAAATATAAAATATAGATAGAACTAATTAAAATTACATTTTCCTCAAAATTTTTAATACTTTTCCCATTAAATATTTAACCGTATAGCCGCGGTATATGAGCGAATGAGCCATGGGTTTTGAATAAAAAATTCGGACTTGAAGTTTATAAAGTGGTCGTATTTTTTAATAAATTTACAACTGAGTAGTGACTGAATGTCTCTTTTGGTTTGTTTGACACGACAATAGTATCTTGATTAGAATTTAATTATTAAAATATCTACCCTTAAATAATTCAAATTACATTTTCCTCAAAATTTTTAATACTTTTCCCTTGAAATAATCAACCCTATCGGACCAGAGTGTATATAAGCGCATCAGCCATGGCGGTTCAATTAAAAATTCAGATTTGAATTTTATAAAGTGATCGTATTTTTTGATAAATTTGCACCCTAATAGTGATTGAATGTCTCTTTTAGTTTGTTTGACACCCCAAGAGAGTCATAATTAGACTTTAATTATTAAAATATCTACCCTTGAATAATTCAAATTACATTTTCCTCAAAATTTTTAATAATTTTCACTTGAAATAATCAACCCTATCGGACCAGAGGGTATATAAGCGAATTAGCTATGGCTGTTCAATTAAAAATTCAGACTTGAATTTTATAAAGTGCTCGTATTTTTTGATAAATTTGCACCCTACTAGTGATTGAATGTTTCTTTAGGTTTGTTTGACATCCCAAGAGAATGATTTTTAGACTTTAATTATTAAAATATCTACCCTTGAATAATTCAAATTACATTTTCCTCAAAATTTTAAATAATTTTTCCTTGAAATAATCAACCCTATCGGACCACAGGGTATATAAGCGCATCAGCCATTGCTGTTCAATTAAAAATTCAGATTTGAATTTTATAAAGTGCTCGTATTTTTTGATAAATTTGCACCATATAGTGATTGAATGTAACTTTTAGTTTGTTTGACACCCCAAGAGAGTCATAATTAGACTTTAATTATTAAAATATCTACCCTCGAATAATTCAAATTACATTTTCCTCAAAATTTTTAATACTTTTCCTTTGAAATAATCAACCCTATCGGACCACAGGGTATATAAGCGAATTAGCCATGGCTGTTCAATTGAAAATTCAGTCTTGAATTTTATAAAGTGCTCGTATTTTTTGATAAATTTGCACCCTACTATTGATTGAATGTCTCTTTTAGTTTGTTTGTCACCCCAAGAGAGTCATAATTAAACTTTAATTATTAAAATATCTACCCTTGATTAATTCAAATTACATTTTCCTCAAACTTTTTAATACTTTTCCCTTGAAATAATCAACCCTATCGGACCAGAGGGTATATAAGCGCATCAGCCAAGGCTGTTCAATTGAAAAGTCAGTCTTGAATTTTATAAATTGCTCGTATTTTTTGATAAATTTGCACCCTAATAGTGATTGAATGTTTCTTTAGGTTTGTTTGACACCCCAAGAGAAGGATTTTTAGACTTTAATTATTAAAATATCTACCCTTGAATAATTCAAATTACATTTTCCTCAAAATTTTTAATACTTTTCCCTTGAAATAATCAACCCTATCGGACCACAGGGTATATAAGGAAATTAGCCATGGCTGTTCAATTAAAAAGTCAGGCTTGAATTTTATAAAGTGCTCGTATTTTTTGATAAATTTGCACCCTACTAGTGATTGAATGTCTCTTTTGGTTTGTTTGACACCCCAAGAGAATCATAATTTGACTTTAATTATTAAAATATCTACCCTTGAATAATTCAATTTACATTTTCCTCAAAATTTTTAATACTTTTCCCTTGAAATAATCAACCCTATCGGACCAGAGGGTATATAAGGAAATTAGCCATGGCTGTTCAATTAAAAAGTCAGGCTTGGATTTTATAAAGTGCTCGTATTTTTTTGATAAATTTGCACCCTATTAGTGATTGAATGTCTCTTTTAGTTTGTTTCACACCCCAAAAGAGTCATAATTAGACTTTAATAATTAAAATATCTACCCTTGAGTAATTCAAATTATATTTTCCTCAAAATTTTAAATAATTTTTCCTTGAAACAATCAACCCTATCGGACCACAGGGTATATAAGGGCATCAGCCATGGCTGTTCAATTAAAAATTCAGACTTGAATTTTATAAAGTGCTCGTATTTTTTTATAAATTTGCACCCTACTAGTGATTGAATGTTTCTTTAGGTTTTTGACACACCTAGAGAATCAAAATTAGACTTTAATTATTAAAATATCTACCCTTGAATAATTAAAATTACATTTTCCTCAAAATTTTTAATACATTTCCCTTGAAATAATCAACCCTATCGGACCACAGGGTAGATAAGCGAATTAGCCATGTCTGTTCAATTAAAAATTCAGACTTGAATTTTATAAATTGGTCGTATTTTTTTATAAATTTGCACCGTACTAGTGATTGAATGTCTCCTTTACTTTGTTTGACACCCCAAGAGAGTCATAATTTGACTTTAATTATTAAAATATCTACACTTGAATAATTCAAATTAAATTTTCCTCAAAATTTTAAATAATTTTTCCTTGAAATAATCAACCCTATCGGACCACAGGGTATATAAGCGCATCAGCCATGGCTGTTCAATTAAAAATTCAGACTTGAATTTTATAAAGTGCTCGTATTTTTTTATAAATTTGCAGCCTTCTAGTGATTGAATGTCTCCTTTACTTTGTTTGACACCCCAAGAGAGTCATAATTAGACTTTAATTATTAAAATATCTACCCTTGAATAATTCAAATTACATTTTCCTCAAAATTTTTAATAATTTTCACTTGAAATAATCAACCCTATCGGACCAGTGGCTATATAAGCGAATTAGCCATGGCTGTTATATTAAAAATTCAGACTTCAATTTTATAAAGTGCTCGTATTTTTTGATAAATTTGCACCCTACTAGTGATTGAATGTCTCTTTTGGTTTATTTGACACCCCAAGAGAATCATAATTTGACTTTAATTATTAAAATATCTACCCTTGAATAATTCAAATTACATTTTCCTCAAAATTTTTAATAATTTTCACTTGAAATAATCAACCCTATCGGACCATTGGGTAGATAAGCGAATTAGCCATGTCTGTTCAATTAAAAATTCAGACTTGAATTTTATAAATTGGTCGTATTTTTTTATAAATTTGCACCGTACTAGTTATTGAATGTCTCCTTTACTTTGTTTGACAACCCAAGAGAGTCATAATTTGACTTTAATTATTAAAATATCTACACTTGAATAATTCAAATTACATTTTCCTCAAAATTTTAAATAATTTTTCCTTGAAATAATCAACCCTATCGGACCAGAGGGTATATAAGCGAATTAGCCATGGCTGTTCAATTAAAAATTCAGACTTGAATTTTATAAAGTGCTCGTATTTTTTGATAAATTTGCACCCTAATAGTGATTGAATGTCTATTTTGGTTTGTTTGACACCCCAAGAGAATCATAATTAGACTTTAATTATTAAAATATCTAGCCTTGAATAATTCAAATTACATTTTCCTCAAAATTTTTAATACTTTTCCCTTGAAATAATCAACCCTATCGGACCACAGGGTATATAAGCGCATCAGCCATGGCTGTTCAATTGAAAATTCAGTCTTGAATTTTATAAAGTGCTCGTATTTTTTGATAAATTTGCACCCTAATAGTGATTGAATGTTTCTTTAGGTTTGTTTGACACCCCAAGAGAGTCATAATTAGAATTTAATTATTAAAATATCTACCCTTGAATAATTCAAATTACATTTTCCTCAAAATTTTTAATAATTTTCACTTGAAATAATCAACCCTATCGGACCAGAGGGTATATAAGCGAATTAGCCATGGCTGTTCAATTAAAAATTCAGACTTGAATTTTATAAAGTGCTCGTATTTTTTGATAAATTTGCACCCTACTAGTGATTGAATGTCTCTTTTGGTTTGTTTGACACCCCCAAGAGAATCATAATTTGACTTTAATTATTAATATATCTACCTTTGAATAATTCAAATTACATTTTCCTCAAAATTTTAAATAATTTTTCCTTGAAATAATCAACCCTATCGGACCACAGGGTATATAAGCGCATCAGCCATGGCTGTTGAATTGAAAATTCAGTCTTGAATTTTATAAATTGCTCGTATTTTTTTATAAATTTGCACCGTACTAGTGATTGAATGTCTCCTTTACTTTGTTTGACACCCCAAGAGAGTCATAATTAGAATTTAATTATTAAAATATCTACCCTTGAATAATTCAAATTACTTTTTCCTCAAAATTTTTAATAATTTTCACTTGATATAATCAACCATATCGGACCAGAGGGTATATAAGCGAATTAGCCATGGCTGTTCGATTAAAAATTCAGACTTTTATTTTATAAAGTGCTCGTATTTTTTGATAAATTTGCACCCTACTAATGATTGAATGTCTCTTTTGGTTTGTTTGACACCCCAAGAGAATGATTTTTAGACTTTAATTATTAAAATATCTACCCTTGAATAATTCAAATTACATTTTCCTCAAAATTTTAAATAATTTTTCCTTGAAATAATCAACCCTATCGGACCACAGGGTATATAAGCGCATCAGCCATGGCTGTTCAATTAAAAATTCAGACTTGAATTTTATAAAGTGCTCGTATTTTTTGATAAATTTGCACCCTAATAGTGATTGAATGTTTCTTTAGGTTTGTTTGAAATCCGAAGAGAATGATTACACTTGAATAATTCAAATTACATTTTCCTCAAAATTTTTGATACTTTTCCCTTGAAATAATCAACCCTTTCGGACCAGAGGGTATATAAGCGCATCAGCCATGGCTGTTCAATTTAAAATTCAGACTTGAATTTTATAAAGTGCTCGTATTTTTTTATAAATTTGCACCGTACTAGTGATTGAATGTCTCCTTTACTTTGTTTGACACCCCAAGAGAGTCATAATTAGACTTTAATTATTAAAATATCTACCCTTGAATAATTCAAATTACATTTTCCTCAAAATTTTTAATAATTTTCACTTGAAATAATCAACCCTATCGGACCACAGGGTATATAAGCGAATTAGCCATGTCTGTTAAATTAAAAATTCAGACTTGAATTTTATAAAGGCAGTCGTATTTTTTATAAATTTGCACCGTACTAGTGATTGAATGTCTCCTTTGTTTTGTTTGACACCCTGCAGAGTCATAATTAGAATTTAATTATTAAATGAGTCTACCCTTGAATAATTCAACACATTTTCCTCAAAATTTTTAATAATATTCACTGGAAATAATCAACACTATCGGACCAGAGGGTATATAAGCGAATTAGCTATGGTTGTTCAATTAAAAATTCAGATTTGAATTCGATATATTTCGGGGTTAGGCCATCATCAGGAGTCTAAATTGTTTGACAGGCTATTGAAAAAATAGTTTTACAAGTAAGAATTTAAAAAAAAATTTTTTTCAAATTCGCGGCGTGGTGGGGGGAATGTAGGGGAAGAGGGGGGGTAGTTGGTTGAGTCTCGCCTCGGATGACATTGGATAAAGTCCTACCTGCTGAGTGCTCCATAGCGATCGCAATTCTTTCAATTTCCAGGCAGATTTTATATATTTTACTTGCACGATACTTCTTAGAATTTCTCGCTTCTCTAATTCAATAATATAAAAAAAACTATTTATTTTACCTTGCCACTAATTTACTTAAATAAATTTCCTATTTTTCTATTGTTCTCTTTGTCACAGATCTAATAACACATCTGGAGAACACATGTGAATCGTCAACTCATCCTCTCTACACTTGACACTGGGCACTTGCCGCCCCAATCCCCTTATAGCCTTCCCCTCAACCCGTCTTAAATCATCTCCTTTCAACTAACAAATATTTCCATCGGGAACACATTTTTTTCATTTTTAAATATATACGTTTATATATATATTTAAATAAACTTCATTTTATTAATATTATTTATTTACTATTGCATGGTTTTTAAATATTAATTGTTCTATAATAATTCTATAATAATTTCAACTAACTACTTATTTTTAATTTTAAATATTACCCTAACTTATAATTTATAATAAATCTATTATAAACGCTAGTATCTAAGTAAATTTTAAATATTATCTTAACTCATAATTTATAATATATCTATTGTAAACACTAGTATCATTCTAGAAGTAGTTATTAAACCAATAACATACAATTTCTCTCTCCACAGATTCAACATAAATAATTAAGTGGGAGATAATTAATTAATTAATTATCGAATCGGAGAATTTGACCACTGCTCAAGTCTTAGCCTGAGTTAATTGGATTTCATCTATCTAGCTATTGATGCTTTCTAACTTTCTTTGTCTAACTTGTGATACCGATTTCTATTCTATTATTTCCGACTACCACATCAAATAATCCACTTACACCCCCCTATCATGTCCAAGCTAACCCTGCATTATACAAACATCCGCGGTCTCTTTAGTAATAAAGCCTCTGTATTCCAGCACCTTGAAAATGAACAACCCTCTATTCTAGCCCTTAGCGAGACCCAAATTGATCAAAATAAATCTAACGCCCCTGATCTTCAATTTCGCAAATATATTCTCCACACCATGTTTCGTCACTATAATGGTGTCTGCTGCTACGTTCGAGATGATGTCCCCTGTCAGCGTTTTTCCTCATTGGAATCAGATAAATTCGACGCTTTATGGCTTAAAATTTCCTCAAATTCATCTTCTTGATTCCTCTGTGTAATCTATAGGTCCCCTAATGATCCGAAATTTTCAGAATTTTTCAACTATCTCGGTAAATGTTGCGACCAAATTCAATCACAATTTCCCAATTCAGAAATTTCCTTTCTCGGAGATTTCAATGTCCATAATAAAGATTGGTTGACCCATTCCAGCTCCAACACGCGTGCTGGTCGCGAAGCCTATGACTTCTCTATAGCCTGCAATCTCACTCAAATCATCAACTGTCCTACTAGAATACCTGACAATCCCAAACACACAGCGTATCTTCTTGATCTATTCCTGACAACTGACCCATCGACATTCACATTCTCTATATCGGCCCCTCTGAATAAATCCGACCACTCCCTGATTAAAATTAATCTTCCTTTCAACCTGTCTAAGCCCAAGAGCCAACAAATAAATAAAAAAATATGGCTATTTAAGAGAGCCAACTTCGATGAGATGCGTAGCTTCTTTGGACAATTCCCGTGGAATGACGCATTAAAAAATAAAAATGCTTCTGAATGTGCTTCCGTATTTGAAGATGTAATTCAGATGGGCATTGAACAGTGTGTTCCCTATGTAAATGGGAAAAATTATTCAAAACCCTGGTTTAACAAGCGATGCGCCGAAGCTGTTCGTGAAAAAAATAAAGCATTCAAGGAATGGCTTTTCTGCCAAACGGACATCAAACGAATCGCTTTTTCAAAATCGCGTAACCATTGTAACAAAATTATTAATGAAACCAAGAAGTCTTTAGACGAAAAATGGGCTGACCGATTATCAGCATGCCCAGCTAATAAAAATCGATTCTGGCATCTCACGAAGAAATTAACTACGAACTCCTCCAAATCTGCGTTTCCCCCCCTTAATCTTCCCAGCGGCTCAATAGCCACTGAGGCCCTCTCTAAAGCTGAAGCATTCGCTTCATTCGTCGCAACCAATGCCACCCTAGACGACAAGAGACTTGACCCCCCGCCCTATACCCCTAGCACCAATATTATGTCGGATATTAAATTCAGAATACCAAAAATATTAAAGATAATCAAAAACCTAAATGTTGATTCAGCCGCTGGCCCAGACAACATTCCCACCAGTATAATCAAAAATTGCGCGCCTGAACTTGCTCCTATTCTCTCAAAAATTTACAAACTTTCTTATACCACTGGCTCATTTCCGGGGAGCTGGAAAACGGCAAGAATTCAACCAATAAAAAAAAAGGAGATTCTTCAAATGTAGCCAATTATCGTCCGATCGCTATAACTTCGGTTCTTTCCAAAATCATGGAAAAAATAATTAATGAGCAATTTCTTCACCATTTAGAATCTAATAAACTAATCCATGATAGTCAATACGGCTTTAGACAATCTCGGTCCACCGGCGACATTTTAGCATATATAACTCATATGTGGAATAAAGCACTAGAGACTGGTAAAGAGACTTTCGTAATAGGCTTAGACATTTCAAAAGCCTTCGATCAAGTCTGGCACAAAAATCTTCTTGCCAAATTACCTGCATTTGGCCTCCCCCCGAGCCTCTGCAAGTTGCTTGAGAGCTTTCTCTCAAACCGCTCTATTAAAGTCGAGGTTGACGGAATATCATCCTCGTCCTTTAATACTAATGCTGGAGTTCCTCAGGGCTCAGTCATTTCTCCCACGCTCTTTATTATCTATATTAATGACCTATTAAATCTGCCCTCCAATCCAATACATTGTTACGCTGACGATAGCACCCTCCACAACGCTCAATCCTTACTAGACGATCGCGCAAACATAGCCTCCTCAATAAATTCAGACTTAAGCATGCTAAAAAAATGGGGATCTCACAACTTGGTAAACTTTAATGCTGGTAAAACACAATGCTGCCTAATTTCTAGGCGCTCAGATAGGAACCTTCCGGACATTTCCTTTGATTCGAGGTCATTGGAATTTCGTAATAAAATATCATTGTTAGGTGTCTCCTTAGGTTCTGACCTCTCTTGGAATGACCATATTATCTCAGTAGCAAAGGCTGCAGCATGTAAGCTTGGCTTTCTTTTCCGAACCAAACGATTTTTCACCCCCACTCAACTCCTTATATTATACAAGGCTCAAATTCGCCCCTGTCTTGAATATTGCTCGCATTTGTGGAGAGGAGCCTCCAAGTATTCTCTTAATACCTTAGATGCAATTCAGAGGCGAGCTATCAGACTGATAGGCGATCCTACATTAACTGACACTCTCGACTCCCTAGCCCATCGTAGATCTGTCTCCGCCCTTTCCCTTTTTTATAGATACTACCATGGCTTTTGTTCTGACGAAATTAAATCGATAATTCCACCAAGGGCTTCATTTGCGCGGAATACACGATTTTCTAAAACTCAACACCCCTACGCGCTTAAACTGGATACTAATCGAACAAACGCATTCGCCAATTCATTTATCCCCATGACATCTAGAGACTGGAACTCTCTTCCCCCGACCGTCTTTCCAGCAACTTATGACTTTCAATCTTTCAAGACCAGCATCCACAGATACCTTCGACTTCTACCCAATCACTAAATCTCCCCTTATCTTCACGTTACAAGGGTCCACCACGGACTACAGAGGTTGTACCTTCTTGGTGCAACTTCTTCTTGTATCAGTATCTTTATAAAAAAAAAAAAAAAAAAAGTTGTTCTAAGGATTAATATTTTCTATTGAGATTTGAGCTGGGTGAAAGGGATCTATACCTGCTATTATAATAGCGAATGGACAAGTACCTGAGAAGGTACAACTTAAATGGTATATAAGAGAGTGCAATTACCCTAGTATAATGTGCAAACAATGAAAGGAATGTTTATTTAATTTATTATAACATATAATAAATAATTGTATTTTTATACACTTCCAATTGATTATTTAAAATAATTGAATTATTAGAGAGGGCTATTTTTATCTCGGTGGATTCCAGGAGGTCCAATTTAAGGCCTTTTCTTTCGAAATGAATGGGGATAGGGTTATATTTAGAGGGTGAATGGTTAGATTCATGTAAGTGAATTGCGAAGGCTGAGGTCGAATGTAAATTAATGTTATCGGATTTGTTGAGGTGATTAAGGGCTCTTACTTGCTCGGAGTAACGTATTTTGAAAGCCCTGTCTGCCCAATATAAAAAGCGTCGCAATCTTGACAAGTTAATTTATACACTCCTGATTTGTCTAATTTATCAATTTTGTCTATTTTATTGTTAAATAATTGGGAGCCTAAATTGTTGTTGTTGTATAAAGCAGGAGTGATTCCATATGATCTAAGGGTATAAGCTAATGGAGATGTCAGATGATTAGAAATGAAGGAAACCTACCTCGTATCTTAGTTTTATTATTATATTAAAATGTTTCACCTAGAACCAACACCGAACTCCTTAAAAGTTAAAAATTCAGACTTGAATTTTATAAAGTGCTCGTATTTTTTGATAAATTTGCACCCTACTAGTGATTGAATGTCTCTTTTGGTTTGTTTGACACCCCAAGAGAATAATAATTTGACTTTAATTATTAAAATATCTACCCTTGAATAATTCAAATTACATTTTCATCAAAATTTTAAAAAAATTTTCCTTGAAATAATCAAACCTATCGGACCACAGGGTATATAAGCGCATAAGCCATGGCTGTTCAATTAAAAATTCAGACTTGAATTTTATAAAGTGCTCGTATTTTTTGATAAATTTGCACCCTAATAGTGATTGAATGTCTCCTTTACTTTGTTTGACACGCCAAGACAGTCATAGTTAGACTTTAATTATTAAAATATCTACCCTTGAATAATTCAAATTACATTTTCCTCAAAACTTTTAATAATTTTCTCTTGAAATAATCAACCCTATCAGTCTGAGTCCAGCTAGCATAGAGAGAGGTCGTGTGTTTGGTTCTTTCTTTAAGTGCTTCTTCCTGGAACAAGATAAGATTGTCTGCTTTTATTTTTATTTTATTTTATAATCAAACATTGCATTTTGTTGTAATTTCGCTTTATTTGTAAATTACAATATAATTTAATAGTGATATAACAAAGATGGGGGATTCTGGGGGGGGTCAATCTCCCCCAGAAACACAACCAACAGCTCAAGTTGAGTTGTTAGGTAAATCGCATGATAACCTATATGGTATTGATGACAAGGGACCTTTTTTTGTATATGTGGAATTAAAAGAAAAAATTAAATTCTACATTGACAGCGATGGCAAAGAAACTCGCATAAATGAAAATACACCTTTGTCTGAACTAGTTGAATCAAATGTGATAACTAAATTAATCTCTAAACATTTACACCCAATGTTATTTGGGAAATTTATCTATGTAAAAATGAACAAATTCAATCATACCGTTCTTGGTATTAGTTCTATTAATAAATTTAAAATTCGAGTACAATTTCAAACTTCGACAGATGCTAATGCATTTGTGAAGGAAACCACATTAATTGAAAATAATTTCGAAGCATATATTCCATTTTTCTTAACAACCAAAACTGGAATAATTAGGAATTTTCCAGTTGAAATGGAAGTTAGTGATTTGCTCGAACCCGACTTTTGTATTTCACCATACAAAATAATCAGAGTCGAGAGATTCAAGCGAATGGTGAAAGACGGGAATGGATTGTCATCCCTGTTGCCCACAAATTCTGTTAAAGTTGTATTTCTTACTCAGTCACTTCCGGAATATATTATTATTCACTCGGTGAGAAC